>JANHFT010003829.1:85350-95848 GCA_032467955.1 Pseudoxenodon macrops
TTGTTTTAAAAGTGGAGGTCACAGGGTCAGATATATCAAAGAGTAAGCAGGAAGATAACAAGAGGATTACGTTATTAACCTCAAAGAGAAAATGAGTTTGTGCTGAATAGAGGAAATTGAAAAATTAGAAGAACATCACAAAGTCACAGATTTTGGAAAAGTGACTAACTGGCAACAAACTGGAGAGGTGGAAATATATTGAAGTATATGAGAGGAATATCATTTAGGAAAAATGTGTTAATGAAGATGGAAGTTATTCTTGGGGAGGAGAAAACAATCAATTATTGTGTCAAGTACAGTGGAGAAAAACATTCAAGAATAGAATACTGTATATAGCAATAGCACTTAGACTTATATACCGCTTTATAGTGTTCTTACACTTACCTCTCTAAGCGGTTGACAGTCAGCACATTGCCCCCAACAATCTGGGTCCTCAATATATGCCTTTTAATGTGGTATAAAGCCTGGTGAAAGGTCATCAGGTATATATCATCTGTTGAGCATGTAAGATACCTTTGGAACCTAAAAATGTCTCCACCTGATTTGATTTTAATGTGTATGTTTTTGACATGCTTTTATTTTAAATGAGTACATGGGAAGCTAGCATGCTGTATGTAGTATCCCTACTTACAAGAATGCTTCTGGGCCTCTCACACAACTCCTATAGCTTTCTTATTAAATAGAAACGGTGAGTAGTTTCACCTAAGTGCTTTGTTTGGGCATGTTCTCATCTGCCCCGGAAAAGAAAAAAATAAAGAGCATCTTGAGGGATAAAATAGAGACACATAGCAACTTCACCCGTTTGCCTTCCTGTTTGATATTTGGGACCTGACAACACTTTTGCACCATTTTGTAAGAATCTCCTCATATGTTCAAAAAAAAACACCAGCTGTATCCAATGGGCAAAGTATGCTTATGACTGTTTGAACACTTTCAGCAAGTATTAATAAGTTTTTCCTACTATTCTTTTTTTTTAAGTTCATAATTAAATTAGAGCATGCCCTCCAGAACAGCTTACCCAGGAATCCTTTTAGTTCCAATTCTATTTTCCTTTTGCAGGTCTCAAAGGACTTGGCCTTTGGATATAGTGAATTATGATCTGCTTTTGAACATTGGAATTTATCCTTTTTAAAAAATCCATTCATTTAGCGAAGTTATAATGGTGCTGAAGGAATCATGGTGATGAACAGTCCCTGGCATTCCAGCCATCCCAGCACCTCCACAGTCACATGATCACAATCTTGGCACTTGGTCATCCCC
Source organism: Pseudoxenodon macrops (assembly GCA_032467955.1). NCBI lineage: Eukaryota > Metazoa > Chordata > Lepidosauria > Squamata > Pseudoxenodontidae > Pseudoxenodon > Pseudoxenodon macrops. The sequence continues at coordinate 86,611 of JANHFT010003829.1, forward strand.
TACACCTTCCTCATACCCCGACCCGTGCACCCTCCCCAACCTGTGTACACAACTCTCACATACGCCCTTGCACCTGACCTGTGCCACACTTCTCACATATCCCCTTGCATCCCGTCCCTGATCCTCCCCCATGCAGCCCTTCTCTCCCTCAGCAACCACCTGCCTGCCTGCCAGGCTGGGAGTTGCAACTTTCTGCCAGCTTCCCCACAACATTGGTTGTGGGAATTTGGCAGGAAGTTGCCTCACCTAATGACTGTAGGTTTTGGTTAATGATGGCAGCTGGGACTGCAGGGATTACTGTCACTAAACAGTGAAGTCTTGTTTTATGACCACATTTGGTGGTTAGTGATGGAAATTCTGGTCCCAATTGCCATTGCAAGTCACGGACTACCTGTATTGGTAATGTACACGGGGGAAGGTTTTGTCTACTTCTCAGTGTGCTGTTGGTTATTATTATTTATATTATTATGTTGCAGAGATTTTTCTTTTTCTAAACAGATGATGACATGGTGTAATACGTCATGTGGTGTTGTTTATATGAGGTTGCATTTATCTATTTATCTGCTAAGGACCAGATGATTTTTACTACGTCCTGATACGTAAAACTTTAGAACTCGAAGAGGATGTACTTTCTTTTTCACATGACTGTAGTTTAAATCTAAATACTGAGAGCTAATGAAATTACCATAAAAATTATCCTCTGCTTCTGTACAAAAGCCACATCTATTATCTTCTCATTCTTTGGCTCGAGTCTTGAAATACCTGGTTCAAAAGAATAGTTGCTAATAACTTTGAAGAGAAATCAATTCTCTTGCTGCTTAACTGCTTAAATTCGCTTAAATATTGCTTAAATATACGACTTAACAGTAATATATTGTATATCATTTTTTGGTATCTATCTTTACTCTAGGATTTGTTATATAGGGTTCATAAAACATTTTTCTTTTAGGGGGGGGAAAAATCCCTTAACTCCTTATCGGTTGTATCTTAGAAGAGCTGATATCTAGGTCTTATTGCTTCTTACAAGCAGTATAAAATCACATTATCGCTATTTGTGGTTCCTTTTTTATACTTACGACCTATAAGTATTAGTGTACTGCCAGTTTCACAAACACTTTAAGAAAAGGAAAAAAAACTAGCACATAAAAGCAGCATTTCCTGCTGCCAGTAAGGGGAGAGTCAAAGAATCAACACTTGACTGGCAGAGAAAAGCAGGCAGAGGAAAGAATTAAATGTGGACGGCAAGGGAAGTTACTAGTGAAAAAATCCTCGTAGTAGGATGTAGCAGCTGGTTATGAGAAGGTTACCACTGGAATGATAATTTATGAAAGATGTTCCATAAAGATAAATTCTTACCTTGGTAATTTGAGTGGATGAGACAATCAAACAAAATTGTCACCTTAGTGGTGATTTTACTACTTGGGATGGTTGGCTTCTAGAGATTTATGAACTTGGCATGCCTATCAAAATCATGGGATAAAAAACTTGTACCAAGGGCCCGAATCTAATTAGAAAGGTGGGCCTCAGATCCTAGTCCTCCTTTAAACATTCGGGCTAGTTACTTTCTCTGAGCCTTCATCAACATCAGGCTGTACGACAAACCAGCCAATGAACAAAACACATCACATCATACACTGAGAGCTTTGTGGTAAGAAGTAGGGCAAGCCCAGTGAAAAAACCAAGCATATCCTGCAACTATCTGAGACCCACAGTAAGAACAATCCCATAAGAGACATTAATGGAGTTAATAAATTTCAGTACTTAGCACAGTGGAAATTCTTCTCAGCATTGAGATTTAAAATGCACGACTAAATAATACCTTGAGGTAGTCAGTTTTCTACAACGTGTAGAAATCTACAATTTCTACACGTTTAGGAAATTCAGCAGCAAGTTATATTCAAAAACATTTAAAAACAGACAAAGGAAGAGATGCCGCTAGGACAGAATTGCTTTTTTTTCCCCCTTAGGTAAGGAAGCCTGTTTAAAAAATATTCCTGCCTCTTGGAAAGGACCCCCTCGTGGATGGGTGCTCTAGAAGGCATGTAGGTGGTGCAAGGACTTGTGATCTGGTCCATCATCCCTGTCTATTTGGCAGGTGCTTTTGTATATCCTCTCAAGATAAGCTCTGCCGCTGTGGGAAGTGGTGCAGCTCTTGCTAAGTGGCCAGCTCAAATTAGATGTGGGAGAAGTCTAGAGATAAGACAGACTTACTGGGGAGGCAAATGAGTCCCAGGGGAAATAAGCAAACTCTTCAGAGGGCTCTGCTAGGCTCCAAACCAGCAGGATCAGCACATTTCAAAAGCAAACTCTACTCATCAAATTAGGAGGCTTCCCACAAGCGATAAGGGTGCTGATAACAACAAAGAAAACAACTCCTCTTAGTTATTAATATAGTCTCCTCTGCATCTGCAAAGGCAAAAGTGAAAGATGCAGAAAGTATTCAGGCAAAAAGTTCCACTTTCAGACATGTAGTTTGCTTTTGATGTATGTTGGCTCTCAACAAGAACATACAGTACTCCAGGGGAGAAAGATACGCCAATCATCTCAATAAAAACAATATTTGTTTTCCTCGTTTTAATCAGTGAAGAGCTGTTCCAACGCTCCTCCCTCGTGTTTTAATTTTTCTTCTGTAACCAAAGACCGTTAATATTTTCCACCTAGGTTCCTTGTGGTGTTATTCCATGCGGCCTCTCTAATGCAGCGCTAAGATGTTAATCCCAAAGTTGTACTATAAACAGGGTTCTACCAGGGAAAGGATTTTTGACACCACTAATCTAAAGCTTTCAGCTCCTCCTATTGCATGGCCATTAATCCATTCACAGAGTGTTGGAAACATAGCAAAGGAGCCAGAACAATTGTGTATTCATCGACACTGTTGAAAGTAATACCAGCACCTGTTTCTGTTGACTGAGAGATTATCACACTTCCACATTCATTATTAGGGTTAAAGGGTAGGGCTGGAAAGATACCTTATGCCTGCTGACAAGCAGCAGGTGCAGCCATAGTTCTGCTTGCAGTGAATGTTTAGGCAGCCAGAGCTTTGCCATTGGTCGTCTTTGCTGAAGTTCTGTAGATCATTTGTCAGAAATTTCATTTGATATTGCTTAATGTTCCATTGGTAATGACCAGTTGTGGTATTCACTTACCTTCGCTACCAGTTTGGGAATGTGAGCGTGCGCAGAATCTTCTACGCATGCGCAGAGCATCCGTGATGACGTCCAAGTGGGTGGGCGGAGCCTCCCACCGCTACTGGTTTGCCCGAACCGGAGCAAACCAATAGAATACCACCACTGGTAATGACCAAAAAGAAATGTGGCTCCCTGCATTGTTCAAAACATTTGAAAGTGGTATTCCAAAGTATAGTAGTTTTGGGGCAGGAGTGGTTGTATGAAATGTGAGTTTCCTAAAAGTCCTTTTTAGTTCTGAGACTGGATCCACACATACCCTTCCCCTACCCAGTAGTTGGTGATTTCTCTCAGCTTTCCTCCAGTTTCTTTGATTAAACTTCATTATTTATCGCTGATATCTTTTATGTACACTGAGAGCTTATGCACCGAAGACAAATTCCTTGTGATTCCAATCACACTTGGCCAATAAAGAATTCTATTCTATTAAACATTCGCTTTGTTTCTGTTTCAGGGTATGATTGAATTGTTTTCTGTTATTTTAGGTAATTCAGCCTCTTTTAGACCTTGATCAGAATCGTAGCAAGTTGAAGTTATATATTGGACATTTGACAGCCCTATGCCATGACCGGGACCCTCTGATTCTCCGTGGACTCACTCCTCCCACATCCTACCACCTGGATGAGAATCGTGCAGCTTGGGAGAAGGAGCTGCAGAAGATGACTCTGGAGCAGGTCAGAATCTGATGTTTTCATTGGGATGCTTAAACTGGGCGCGGGTCATGTCAGTTCTTTCCTTATGTCTGATTTTTTTTTAATTTCCTAAATGTGCAGTTTTTTACTTTAGAGTAAGAAGGGTACTTCAAGGTGTAGGTGCTGCTATTCTTAAATAATAGGAATTCAGAAATATATTGTCAATGCAGGATTCAAGGGTAGAATTCCACGTTTCTTTCAACCCCCAAATTCAGTACGGTCAGTTTTAACCCATATTAGAATAAGTAAAATAATACCTATTAAAGAGGGGAAAAATTTGTGAGGACATTTTTTCCAGAGTGTAAAAATACTTTACTACCCAACTTCCAAGAAATCCTAACTGATCTATGTCACATTGCCCTAGACATGCCCAAACACCCAATTAAATTTTTCTCAGACCCGCCCTAATTACAATTAACCGCAGTTTATGGAGAGTAAGATAGCTTAAAAAGCCCGAGACTCGTTCATATATTATTGAGCTATTAATCATTATATCCAGACAAGGCTAAAGTATACTCTTTTTTATAAAATGGGTTCCAAACATTTCTGGCGCTTAAAGTATAAATGAGCAAATCTGCCCTTAAATTAACCTGGAGTAGAATCTTCAGTGTGTTTGTATTGAGTCTATATAAAAGGGATTTGCAAGTGATCTAGAAATAGGCTACTGCTGTATTTCAGCAAAAAATAATATTCTCTTTATAAATCCGAAATATCCTAGTTGGTCCGACCGAAAATTACAACAAATCAGTATTTTTCTTCCTGTTTTTATAATCTAGAAATTCTAGATAATATTTTTTTCTTATTCTGCATATGAAAAGCTTTGCTTTCAAGAGGGTTTTTTGTTAAAATATCTAAGTGAAACCTCAGCAATATGTCATGAACTCAAAACAGCATAAAACACAATATATATCAAGAGGTTGACAGATAAGTATTAAAGTCTTTCGTTGAAAAATTATTGTTCAAGAGTAAACCACTTGTTTGGGTCTTGAAGAATGGATATGGATCCTAAGATACATGTGCATATTTATTTTGCTGATAATAAGCTTTATGTTTCAGTTATATTTCTTCATTCTCCTTATAACTGCTGGGTAACTAATGATGTGTAAAGTCTGTTTCAACCCAGATCCTTGTTTCTTTTACTTATTGCAACAAAGCTTCTGATAGGACTTGATATCTTTTCAGGGTATGTTTGTTTCTTACATGCATTTATGTATTTATTTGATTTCTATCCAACCTTTATTTGTACAGCTCAAGAAAACATGATATAGTGCTGTACAAAATAAAGGTGGAATAGAAATCAAATAAATACATAAATGCATGCAAAAAACATACATACTCTGAAAAGATACCAAGTCATATCAGAAGCTTTGTAATAGTCCTATTTTCTCCAGGTCAACAATCCTCTGGGATGCGTTGTGCTGAAAACGAAGGACTAGCCCAAAGTTACCCAACTGTCTTCCAACACTTTTCTAGTCCAGCATCTTAACCAATACATTAAACTAAAGAACTGCTTGTTTCTCTATCATGCATATTTGAATATACATATATAACCATCAGGGGTGGGTTCTAACTTACCTTGCCGCCGGTTCACTGCCTCCCGCGCTGCGTGGGCGTGCTGTGTGGGCAGTAGAAAAAAATCTGAAAATCCCCCCCCCCCCAAAAAAAGTCCGAAAACAAGATGGCGACGCATGCGCAGTGCCGGAAAATTGGCTTCTGCGCATGCGCAGAAGAAAATAAAACCCCAAAAAAATTCAAAAGAAAAGATGGTGGCATCCACAGACCAGAACCGTCTCCGTGATGTCATCAGCAGCCTACTACCTACTCAGTAGAACCGGTCCGAACCGGTAGGAACCAACCTCTGCTTGGAGGTCTTCTAATCCAACCTCCTACCATTTCAGACAAACAGTTATTCAATCAACTTCCAGTGTTGGAGCATCCACAAGTTCTGGAGGGAAGTTGCTCCACTGATTAATTGTTCTAACTGTCAGGAAATTTCTCCTTGCAAAAAAAAACTGGCACAGTTTTTCCAACAGAGAACTTTCCTCTATGAACAAGGAAAGCTTCATAGCTTCAAAGCTTTTCTTATCATCCTAATGTTGATTATAAATAACCATGCTAAAAAAACACACAAAATGGCACCAAGTCTTTATTCAACACAACTAGGTTCCACTTATAAAGTTTACCATTAGACTAATCTTCCAAATAACTTTTTTAATCTTTTGATGTTAAAACAGTAAAACCAGTATATCATTCCAATTTTATCTCTCCACTTCAATGTTCAATATTCACATTAGTATAACACCTAGTTTAAGAAATCACAATTGGTGAATTCATGCAAAATGTCAAGGTAAATCCAAATAAATCACACTGTAGTTTAGTTTACTATGAAGTAGACAGGTAAGTAACCAAATTTATCTACTGTATTGTATCAAATGAGAATGTGGCTTAGTTGATTTGGCTTAAGATATTGTGAGTTAGTTAATTAGTCAATAAAACATGATTTTAAGAGTTTTGTAATTCATTTCCTAGTTACTAAACTTTACCAAAGTGTGGAAATCTAATCTCTGCTTGGCAAAATGGACCACTACTGAAACGATTGTAGAAAAGATGAAATAATTCTTTGCATGTCCTTGAGGGTTGAGCAAATAGTGGGAAGGAAGATAGATTTCATAATTTGTTGCTACTATAGGGAAAGTCTTTTTTCTATAATACTTTCTCACTTAATATCAGCTTTCCTATTAAGGAGAAAGGAGGCGGCTTAAGAACACAGCTCAGCAGTCTTCTCAATGCTGCTACATTGCTTGTCCCTTAAGATTGGAGAAATTATTCTGGAATATTGTTCTAATCCCATGCCAAATTCAGTCCATTTTAAAACTGGCTTTCTTTTGCCTGCTGCTACCATGATACCAAATTCCAATCTGTTCTGTTTTCAGATAATTATCCTGATGTCAGATGGCTGGACAAAATCTTAAATCCTTACATAATTTATTTCAAATATGCCATTGAGTTGGAATGAATTAAGAAATGTGGAAAGATCTAGAAAATTATGTCAAGGTCTGTGCGATATCTGTACTGTGCAAACTGGTAGAAAGTGTGATGAAAGAAAATACCACTGTAAAAAATAACACTTAGAAGAACAATCATCAGTTTCTGCAAAGGCAAAAACTCCTAGAAACATATGGTGGGTGTCTCATAGGATGAGTAAAATGTTGTGATTAGATGAAACTTTGACCTAATCCAGTACAACTCATCTGGTTTCTTAGAAGCAAATTGACCCATGTGGCTTTTAAAGTATTTAAAGAGTGTAAACAAATACATGTGATTGTTTACTTACATTTTCAAAAGGTGTTTCACAAAGTTCTGTATGTAAACTGAAGGAAGTTAGCACCCACCCACCCCTCTCCTAGAAAATGAAATATCCTGGGAAATATGAAAGGAGGCAGAATATTATATTTCCTTGGATGTTTCATTTTCTAGGAGAGGGGTGGGTGGATGCTAACTTCCTTCAAAACAAAATCCTGAGCAAATCTGGCTATCAAAAAGAAAAAAGGAAGCACTATCGTAAATTCTGATTCAAAAATGTAAATGAAAAATAATAGATCTGCACAAATCATTTGATGAGATGTTTAGTTCGTGAATGAAGGGTTTGTGTAGATTTGTACCTCAAAAGCTGCAAAGCAGCTATAGTTGTTGAAGGGGGTCAGAGAAGTTTGCTTGAGTTTTTACCATCTGGCCAAAATGTTAAGACAATCCTATAGAAGAAAAAGCATCTTGGAGAGAGTATTTATCTGAACGATGATTTTGGCCAATAGGAAGCTATGTTATGCCTCCTGTTCTCCTTGGGGTCCTCCTAGAAGCATATGGTGCTCTGATTAAAATTTGGCCTAATCCAGTACAATTCATTTGACTTCTTAGAAGCAAGTTCTGAACATATTTCAGCAGAAGAGTTGGCAAATACCTATACTTGTGTGTGCACACCTACGCGTGAAATTATCTGTCTTTGGCGGTGGGACGGGGGTGTCAAACGGGACAAATTGCATTTCTGGGAAAATGGGAAATCTGGCGATAACACTTCTGGAAAAGAAAAGAAAAATCTGGAAGCAGGATGCCGCTCGATATAGTCAAGACTCCTGAACTTTGCATATTTTTTTACGATTTCCCCCAGCTCGGAACCACTGCTTGCTCAGATACAGGGAGGAGGACATATATATATATATACTATCCGGATCCATAAGGAGCTCCCAGGGTTGCCACCGAAGCCGCGCCCGAGTTCCAGAAAACTGGAAGCGAAACCCTCAAAACCTGCCCGCGTCGTTTGATTCCCCCCTTGGCAAATGGCTCCCGCCGAAGTTGCAATCCCGCTGCAGGCCGCCGCCGCTCCGCTCTCCGCTCCATGGCTTGAGAGTCCTCCTCGGGGCGGGCCGGGGAGCTGAGGGAAAGGGAAGAGGGAGGGGAAAAGCGGCGAAGCGGTTTCTCCAGCCGAACCAGCAATGCCTTCTTTGTCGAGGCGGGGGCGGGCATTTGGAGAGGATCCCTAACTTGGCCGAGAAGGCAGAGCGTGTGCGTGTGTGTGTGTGTGTGTATATATGTGTGTATGTATGTTGTGTATTGGCAGTGGGGTAAGTGGAGGCTGGGTGGCTCCGACTCTCTGACGCCAGTGAGACCAGATCAATCCAGGCGCAGCGGCGGAGCGAAGCGCTGGGCTGCTCAACTGCGGCGGCGGCGGCTGTGGAAGCGAGGGCGAAAAAGCAGCAGCAGCAGCAGCAGCGGCGGCGGCAGCGGGTGGGGGACTTTGCCCGCCTGTCCAGCAGCTGCCGGCCGCTTTGCATGATCTTTTTTCCCCTTATTCCCTCGCGGACAGCTGGTAAGGCTTCGGCTTCTCTCTCTCTGCCGCTCCGAGCTTGCCTTCCTTGGGGGAGACATCCCCCCGCCCCGCACCCGCTTTTGTGTCCTTTCTCCTTTTTTGGGGAGAAAAAAAAAAAAGCCTCCATCCCTCCTCTTTCTTTTTTTTCTTTCCTTGCCTGCTTTTTATTTTATTTTATTTTAATAACAAAGCGGCTGCCAGAATGGGGAAGAGAGGGGCAGGCAGGCAGGCAGGCAGGGTGAGGCTGAGCGCGGCGACAGTGGTCTTGAATCGCGCGCGTGCGGAGAGCGGTTAGGGCAAAGGGAGAGCTTTCGCTTCTCTCATGATGGCGGCTGTGCTGGTAAGGAGAGCCGAAAAGAGCGAGGCGGCTGCAGCGGCGGCGGCGGCGGCGATTTTTTAACCGCTGTAGAAAGTTTTCTCTCCTCCTCCTCCTCCTCCCCTCCTCCTCCTCCTCTGGAGAGAGGGTGGGTGGGGGTGGGGAGAGGAAATAGGGAGAC
>JANHFT010003829.1:95948-106329 GCA_032467955.1 Pseudoxenodon macrops
GTTAAGATTGAGCGTATCTTGGCGACGTTTCGACGAGGTCTCACTCATCATCTTCAGACAGCATTTAATTTTGTTGTACCATGTGCAATGACAATAAACTAAACTAAACTAAATAACATGGAAAAGGCCCTTTTATGTTTTTTTAGCAACTCTTATAGGGAAAACTGAATCTTGATTTGGCCATTTAATGAACTCGGGTGCAGGGACTGAAAATTTTTCTTTTTTCTTTCTTTCTTTGCAGCTTCACAACGAGCTGGAAAAAGCTGAGAAGGACAGCGCAGAGCTACAAGAGTTTGCGAATGCCATTCTCCAGCAGATAGCCGATCACTGCCCAGACATCCTGGAGCAAGTTGTCAATGCACTTGAGGAATCATCGTGACTGAAGCCAGCACTGCTTCTCCACAGCAGCCTGCCACGGGGTCAGGCCCTCCCAGTTCAAGGAGTCATGAGAATAATACAGCCCACGAAAAGGGGAGGGGGAGGAAACACTCTTGGTGCACCTTTTTATAAACAAATGAACACGAACTGGTAATTCCTCCAGTCGATAATGCCTGCATTCATCTTCTTACTGCCTTTCTCCAGTCGGAATATATATGCCGCACAGTTACTTTTCCCGTTGGCTCTGGGTTGTGTCTGCTCTGAAATTCGCCAAGGCTAGAAAGTGTGACGAGGCTCTTGCCTTTTTATTTTACTTTCCATGTAATGAAAAATCTCTGGCCCTGTGTGGGGAATTCGATGTCCTCTAATAGTGTCTTATAGTTGGCCGACATCCGTTTAGCTAGGTTTGCTGCTGATGTCTCTACAGGAGGACTGGTCCTAAAGGAGAGGTGGGAAGTGTCCCCCATTCTTAGTGATGCATTCGGTTAAATAAGTACGGGGATACGTTCCTGTGTTTTCCTTATTGTTCTGCTTATGGCGAGCCTCACTTTTGTTTTATCAAATGAGCTATGAAATCTGGTGGCTGGTTTCTTCAGCTCGTTTTCTTGGAATTTTAGTCAACTTTACTAGAACACTGTTGTTGCGGTTTTTGGTTGAATTGTGCCCTTCCCCCCCTCCTCCCCCCCCCTTCTCTCATTTTATCTGTTTTCTGGGTTCTTGGGGAGTTACATCATCTCCACAGTGGTATTTTCCAGAGCCTCCATCAGTGATTGAGAGAGATCAGAATAGCTTCTCTACATGGCATTAGGTTAACATATTGCAATTCACAGCCTAATTAGGAATCTGAACGTTCATTTGAATTATGTTAAGAATGGAAGTACATTTTGACTAAGGGCGCTACTAGGTCTATGCATAATTTATTCTTAAAAACATTCACTGGAACAAACTTTGGTTTTGCTCTTTCCCTACCTTCATTCAACTGAATCTCCTTATTTCAGGTTTTAAGGCCATGTGAGGAACCTTTAGAGCATAAATATGCTCCTCCTTTGACGAAGGATGCAATGTCTACAATATAGTCTCACTCTTAAAAGATTTTTTTTTTCTTCCTTTCTGGATGCTGTATATTTCCTACTTCATCACTTAAGATCCCCTTTTCCCCACTGCCTCATCTCTACCCAGCACAGGGGTTGGCAACGTTAAACACTCAAAGAGCCACAAAGGTCTAACCGGAAGCCCCCCATTCAATTCTGGAGCTAACCGGAAGTCCATTTCCCCCACCATAGAGTCTCCTAGTGCAGCATCCCTTTTTCCTCTGCCGACCGCAAGTCACCATAGAGTGTGGCATCCTTTTTCTTCTACCTGTCCTAACCGAAAGCTCTATCAATTGTGGAGCCGACCAGCGACAGGGGACCACAGCAGAGGGATGAAAGAGCCACATGCGGCTCCAGAGCCACGGGTTGCTGACCCCTGACCCAGCACATGCCTATGTTCAGATCTGGAAAGCCAACTCACACGACGTCATGCATTCTATTTTGAAAGAATGCAGTTGGGCAAATTAGGTTGATGCTTCAGAAAACGGATTGGGCATAAAAAAAAGCTTGCTTTTGAATGATAAACAGTCTTCCTATGGCTTTCCTAATGAAGGGTTCATATTGCTCTTAGTTAGCACCTCCATGGTGTTAGAGATCTGTAATGATAGCTTTAAAGCAACTAGAGCCTCTAGTTAATGCTTTTTGACATAAAAGAGAAGAGACCTGAGTGATCTTAAGTTGGCAGTTGCCTTCACCGGAAGGCACATAGACAGCAACTGCACATACCATTCACCCATGTCTCATATCAAAGCCACATCTTTGGCCCTATGGCTTGAATGACATATTTTGGGAGGACCTGCTGCTTTGAAAGCTTCCTTTCAGGTTTTCCTCCTTCATCCCTAATTACTCACCGTAGGAATTTAATGCTTGCCTATAAAACCATCTCAGCCTTCAGGCCTAACATTTGCCACCAGTGCTTATCCTATTGAGTTATATGGTTGGATCTTCAGCTGCCTTTGTTCCCTGCTGTAAAATAATCCATTCTCTGGAGGAAAAGCTCTGGAATTTCCTTATCTCTGCTTGAAATTACTTCAGCTTGTAAACTTTAGCTGAGATTCTCCTTGATAGCTTTTTGTTTTGTTTTGTTTGAAGGGGGAATTTTTCTGAAAAATGGAGAAGACAGCTTGTGGTTGCTCCTACATTCTCATGTGCTTTTTGCCCGGTTTATGCTAAGCCTTCTTGAGCGTTTAACTCTTCCCCTGCATGTGACTACACTAATGCAAAACAGGATCTGTTACAAAAAATATAATATTCCGAGAACCTCTTAAAGGTCCCACTGCAAAGAAATGGTAATAGTTTGCATTCCATTCACCGCATTCTGGGGAGGTGGGGAGAAATTGTTAAATTACTCTTATTAGTATAGCAGCTGTTGAACCCCTTGCCATTCTTACTACAGATCTGGACTGGAGCTCCCGTGTTGCTCTTCTTTTCCTTCTCGTATAAAATCTTTTCCCTCTACTGTGGATTCCCTTGCATTTTAAGGATGGGTCTAAGCCTCCAATAAAAACTTGGGAGAGAGAAAAAAATGCACAAACCAAGTTCTTAGCTGCAAACAATCATCTAAACAGCAGTAAAATATTGCAGGTAATCTTGATGCCATTTGGAAAGAGTTCCTCTCTAGGAACTGTGGGCCTTAATTACAAGGTGTTGGCCATGAGTTTGTAGAATCATCATCCTATTCCGGTTGGCCATGTCATCTGGGCATTCTGGATGCTCCAATCCCGACCTCTCCGGAGGTTGTAAGGTTAGAAGTAATTCTGGAAGAGCATGATATTCTTATTTCCTTTTTACCATAAAGTAGAAGGTGTAGCTCCATTGGAAGACAAAATGAAATGCTCAGATTTATGTCTGGTAATCTGATATTTCATTGAACCAATCACAGCTTTCCTCAGTTTTGATATCTTTATGGCAGAGGTGGGTTCCTACCTGTTCTAACCGGTTCTTTAGAACCGGTAGTAACTCGGCAATGACGTCACAAAGCCGGTTCCTTTGGTGTCTCCGTGGGCGCTGCCATTTTGGATTTTGCTTCTGCGCATGCGCAGAAACTAATTTTTGCTTCTGCACATACACAGAAGCTATTTTTTTATTGCTGCGCGCGCGCGAGGCGCAACTCTGAGCAAACCACCAGCAAAGTAATCCACAACCCACCACTGCTTTATGGTATGCTACAAGTAAGACCAAGCTTTTTGTGTATGCGTCCAGAAAATATACCCCAAAAAGTTTTTCTGGAAAAGCATTCTTTTTTTTTTAATGTGCCTTGTTACTCGCTTCAGTTTTACATGAATTTTATTTAGATTAGCCATGTTAATAGATTTTATTGGGTAATGAGGCTTGTCTGTTTTGAGAATAGTTTTCCTTTTCTTTCAAGCTCTGAAAAGCTGATTTTTCTGTTAGTAAAATATGTTCCATGATCCACAAAGATGGTACACAGAGAGAATTTGAACATATTAAGAGCTTCTTGAAAGATTAAGGTAATTTCTTGTGCCAGCCTCGTTGCATTGTTTAATGATCCAGGTTTTCACTCTACTTTCATCAAAACCAGATTTCAAACATTTTTTAAAAAGGAAAGGGGAACTTCATCTTTAGAATTATGCAGTTATAAAGAAAACAAGAGACAGGTCAATGTAAAACACCTTTCTTTTTTTAATGATTACTTGCAATGACCAATTTTGGCCCTTGTTTTTATGTAGGAATGCCAAGTGCTATCTGAGAACTCCCAAATACTTACAATAGCCAAAGAAACAAAGAATACAGCAAAATAGATGCCATTTTTTTTAATGTGGCAGGGGAGGGTTAAAGATCGCTGGAAATATATACACATCCACGTTTATCAGTAGCATTAAAACATCTGTTTATCAATTCTAATATTCTGTCAGGAAAATTTCTGTGTCTGAACATAAAATAAACTTCTAATCTCCTACGAGTAGATGGCCATAGCATAGAATCCTGGGATGAGCTTATCCAATGGAAATGGGATTCATTTTTGTCACTTGAAATCCGAGAGCTGCTACTTCAGCAGTAGAAGTGAAAAAGCAGATTGCTGCCTATCTAATGCATCCTCCTGTGGAAAAGGTGATGGAGCAGAGAAAACGGGGCAGGGGGTGGTTGGGGGCTGCCAAAGTTACCAAGACCAACTCTTCTTCTCTTGCCAAACACTCAGTTCTTTATCAGTGCAACCGGTGCTGTTTTTGTAATAAAACGTTTTTTACTTTTTTTCCATTTATAAAAGGAAGCTGTTACCTTCTGAACAAAATGGCTGTCGGTCGACATTTTTTTAAAAAAAACACGAGAGAATAAAAAAAGCATTTCCGAACTTTTTAGTGTCAAAGCGTAAACATAAGAATACTGATTTTTTTTTTTTGTCCCCCAGTGCGTGTGGTGAGTGCTGTAACCCTGTCATCATTGGTATTCTTAAATCTTTCAGGGTTGTTATTGTGTTTTTTATTTTATTTTATTTTATTTTTTTCTGTTTTGTTCTCTTGCTTGTCAATTTACTGTCCGTGTGATCCTCTGGCTGGGGCAGTTACTGGCCGTGTGTCTCTTTGTCTGATTTTAAATTTTAAAAAAAGGTAGAGTAGAAATCGAAAAGTTGTACTTTAAAAATATAAACACTAAATGTATATTGTCCAAAGGAATTCAAATATGAATGGGCAAAGTTGTGAAACTCCTCCTTTTACAGTTATCTTAGGCAAAATTCCCAATCTTGTTTATTTTAAGCATGGCTGGTTGGGGAATTCTGGGAGTTGAAAGTCCACAAAGTTGGCAAGATTGGGAAACTCTGGTCTAAGGAAACGGATGATTTAGGTTCAAGTTACCTTTTAGTTGCCTTTGTCAAACTTCGAGGAAGACCAGTGTGGCCTTCATAGGAACATCACTAACCCTTGATCTCCTCACTTGTATCACTACGGTAATTTATGGAGTCCCTTTACAAGAGAAAAATAAATTAGTCCTGCAGGGTTGTTGTTTTTCCCCCAAGTTTCCTAGTTTTTTTTTAGTAGTGCAAATTTAAATTGAAGGGATGCATGGAAGCTGGCATTGATACTTTGATTATTTCTTTTTACACGTAAGTTATATTTCCAATGCCTCCACCAAGAATTCCATTGTTTCTTTGAAAATATAATCTTAAAGGGCTTGTCATTGTGGTAGAAGATTTCTACTACTGCTCCAGGGGTTTGGCTAACATAAATATGCATAGCATAATTAGATTTATTATTGCTGCTAATCATATCTTACAAAACATGAATGTACTTTCAAACGTTTAAACCTGGTTAGTTTGGGGAATACCTATCACCTTTTTTTTCCATCTGAAATAACCAGTGTTTTCAGCAGAGATGTCTCTGATTTACTATCAACTGTTCCTGCCAGAATAAGAATGCTGAATTTAGTGCAGATGGTTTGTAATTTCACCCTTGGGACATTCTTATTAATGCTGCATCTTAAAAGATTTGAGCCAAGTTTAATTCATAATTGCCTTTACTTTTTTTTCCCCCCCATCTGTTTTTGGCTCAGATGAAGTAATGCATCTTTCAGGCATTCACCAAATAAACTAGAATTTCTCGTGAGCATCTCCTTAAATACAAATACAATCATAAGCTTGACTTACCTGTGTTAGCAGTCACATTACTTGATGGCTTGTACATATCATTTTAAGGATATGATCACATTGGTTCAAGTGAATGAGATGTTCCTATAACCTGAAATGCATGCTGTTAATTCATCCCGGCCAAAATAGTTGGTTATTTTCATCAGACTTAGTTCTTCATGAACTTAGAACCCCAAATTCTGTTTTATCAAATGAATCACAAATACGGCATAGTAGGCTGTCAGAAGGGTGAAAAATTGTGGGATGTCTCCCCCTTGTTTATATACTGCAGGTGGGCATAGTAAAGGTGGGATGTTTTTTTGTTTTGTTTTTTGTCTACTTGGAAAGTGATGTGTTGCACTTTAATAGAGGAGGAGACAACTTTTGCATATATAGTCTGACATACATTGAGTTCCTTTTGGAAGGACTAGCAGTGGGAGATAATAGATGTCTGTAATACAAGTGCATATGCTGCCTTCAACATATATGTGTTTAATTGATGGAGTCATGTTACTGACAAGATAATGAATTGCAAAGAAATTGTGTTATATATTCAACTTTGCCTTGATAATATAAACATTTTTGTTCAATTGTTTCTTTTTTTTATTAACAAAGTTCAAGAGGAGATTATAAACTTGTTTAAAACTTAGATGTTATGTCCTTTTTTTTAATATAAAGAAAGAAAACCTTCGTACAGTAAATTTTAAAGTCTCCTATTCCAAGATGTGAAATGTTCAAAATGATGAGTCTTCTGATGTCGCACTTCTTACAATATCTCAGACGTGGTTATTACACAGAGGATGTGTAGATCTGCTGGGAACCATCTTGGGAGAGGGTTGGGCATGCCAGCATTCCTCCACTTTGGTACTTAAGGCACGTTGATTATACCAGTGCTTAACCACAGATGACACGTTGATCTTTTCTTTTCTTTTTTAAATATGTTGGATGGAATTGGCTTGCCTTTTTAGCACAACAAAGGATGTGCTCATCTATATATCTTTATGAATATAGTTTTTACAACACATGGTCCCCTATGTTTCTGGTTCTCACAGTCAATTTTCTTCACCATGCAAAGCTATGGCTGCTGATATCTCTCCACTTCTGGTGCCCATAACACATCTACCGTATTTTTTGGAGTATAAGACGCACCTTAGTTTTTGGGGAGGAAAATAGGTGGGGGGGAAATCTGCCTACCAGGTATTCATCTGGCTAGCGTCCTTAGTCTGGTCAGCTTCAGCACATTATTTTATCCCCTGGTTAGGGCTGAAAAAAAGCTTCTAAAGCACAGCTGATAGACAGAAGCAATGAAAACAGCCTGCAAAGATAGCTTCATTCGCTAGCACCTTGTTAGGGCTGAAAAAAAGCTTCGAAAAAGCTACATTTGGCGTACCCAAATTTTCAGCCTCTTTTACAGGGGGGAAAGTGTGTCTTATACTTCGAAAAATACAGTATTTACTTTGTGATACTTGCCCAAAAGAAAGTCATTTTTTTCTACACAATTCTGGCCAGGGAAAATTCATGGGGCCCATGATTGTGTCTTGTCCCCATTGTTATTGACAATGTCAGTCTCATAAACTGACAGTGTCAATTGCGTCCTCACTTTGTGTACTAGAACAACATTAGCTTTGTTAGTCTAATGGTACTGCCAGGGTTTCAAGAAACATGTTGAGACTCTTAGAAAAAGTGCAGCGAGAAGAGCAACCAGGATGATTAGAGGACTGGAGATTAAAACATGAAGAACAGTTCAAGGAACTGGGCATGGCCAGTCTAGCGAAGAGAAGGACCAGGGGAGACATGATAGCAGTCTTCCAATATTTGAGGAACTGCCACAGAGAGGAAGGAGTCAAGCTCTTTTCCAAAACACCTAAAAGCCAGACAAGGAATAATAGATGGAAACTGATCAAGGAGAGATTCAACCTAAAAATAAGAAATCTTCTGACAGAACAATCAACCAATGGAACAGAAGTTGCCTTCGGAAGTTGTGGGAACTTCATCACTGGAGGCTTTCAAGAAGAGACTGGACTGCCATTTGTCAGAAATGGTGTAGGGTCTCCTGCTTGTGTGGGGGTGTTGGACTTTGTAGATGACCTACAAAGTCCCTTCCTATTCTGTTAATCTGTTTAATTTTCCCATTCACGCCAAATTATGGCACAAACACGGCCTGGCAATTTCCCCCCGCCAAGTTCCCATAATGATTGTCCAAAGGTTACTCAAGAATACATTTCAGCTCGGCAGTTTGAAAAGGCCCAAGGTATATAAAACGTATAATGCTTGGTACCCACTATTTAGAATTGAGGTCTGTTACAGATGGAAAATATTCTAATTTGGCTTAGAGTTATGATTCAATTCTAATTTGGACCTCTAATTAGAGATGTATTGGGGGGGAGGGGAACATTAGGGCAGAGAGGAGAGAAACATTCTACATGCTGATTGTAAGGATTGAGAAACTTGTGTGGCAAAACTACACATAAACTTCATTGTTTCTGGCACTCTTAACACCATTTTCTAGGAATTTAAAAGGGGTGGATAGCTGTGGCCAGGTTGGGGTAAAATGGCCACAGAGGTTAGGGAAGGAGACCTTCCTATGCAGTGGTGGGTTCCTACCAGATCTCTCCTAATCGGTGATCCAATAGCGATGGTGGCGGGAGGCTCTGCGCATGCGCAAAACCTTCTGCACATGTGCAGAAGCGCCACATGGGCACGAACCGGTAGCGCTGAAAAGAAACCCACTACTGTTCCTATGCCACTATGAAGTACTCTAGAAAGCCCTTTGCTATGCATTACTCCCTCACCTTCAAGGCAACTTGAAAAGATTCCAGCACTAGAACTATATTGCCAATTACCCCTCTATTAATCTGTACAAGAAATGGGAAATGTAGCTGAAATCCACCACCATCACACACACACACACCTTCCACAAAAGAAAAAAAGGTGAAATCCAGTTTTTTCATACACAGCCACCTTGTTCTGCTTTTTCCCACTTTAGGATTATATCTCCTTAATGACAAAAGATCTGGCCCATTTTTAAAGCCAGTTTACTGAAATACACAGAGGTATTTTACAGCAAGAATGTGGAAACCAGTGTTCTCTAATGCAGAGGTCTCCAACCTTGGCGACTTTTAAGACTTGTGGACGTCAACTCCCCGAATTACTCACCCAGAGGAATTCTGGGAGTTGAAGTCCACAAGTCAAGGTTGGAGACCCCTGCTCTAGGGGATGCTTTTGACCCCAACTGGAGATGGAATTGATCAAGTGGTGGCTCTGATTGTGTTGGCAAATGTCAACCATTCCTCTGAAGCGGTTTTGAACTTCTGCCATTCTGCAAATCAGGACTATTCTTTGCACACTGGTACAATTTATTACTGTTCCATGGTGTATTTTGGCTTCGGCTTTATTTGCCTTACTGTAACTGTCAAGATAATCAAGACAAACTAATTACACAGTGGCCTAGGGATCACCTAAGGAGTGCTCAGTTGAGTCTGAGAAACATAACACCCAAAGCAGGACAACCGGAGTGTTATTCTTTCTTGGTATCCAGCTGAGATGAATGCAGTGGTTTCCCCCATGTTTTGGGGAAAGAAAATGGATGCTTTTAACAAATGCGTTTCTGAATTGCCGGTGGACAGCAGCCCAGGAGGAACAGCTGTCTTCTCTCTCATGGTTCTTGAGTCTTGGGAAGGGATGCCGTTTGAGAAAAAGGCCTACAGCGGAGGAAGCTGTGTCCATTAAAACAGTTCTTACCCAAGTCAAAATTCCACTTTTTTGCCCCGAACAACTTGACAGGACGTCTGATTCCAAACACATTTAATGGAAAATAAAGTTCTTTTAGTTTAATGGGAGCCTCCTTAATTAAAGGCTTAATAGGAGCCAGGCAATTTACTCAGTTGCTCCATTTTGCACTGTTTCATTCATTATTTTGTGCACAGTTCTGCCTATGTGAGAAAAGCAGGAATGATGTGGTTATTTTGCATGTTAGTATCCTTTTACCCTTCAAAAAGCCAAAAAAAAACACCAAAACCCCAACCTTATTTTCAGATCCATCCTATTATCAAGGTTTGATGACTAGGATTGGGAGATTTACGTTATACTCCTTTTAAGGACTTCAAGGTGGAGAGGAAGGGCCTTGAGCCCCGAGGAACAAGACTCATACAAGCTAGACAACCCACGCGCCCAAATGCACAGCTACAGTATATGTGGTACCTTGCTCAATAGTAGCAACTGTGAGAGGGACCTTGGAGTCCTAGTGGACAACTATTTAAATATGAGCCAGCCGTGTGCAGCAGCTGCCAAAAAAGCCAACACAGTTCTAGGCTGCATAAACAGAGGGATA
>JANHFT010003830.1:6706-30910 GCA_032467955.1 Pseudoxenodon macrops
AGATAGATAGATAGATAGATAGATAGATAGATAGATAGATAGATAGATAGACAGACAGACAGACAGAGACAGACAGACAGACAGACAGACAGACAGACAGACATGTGTGTGGATCAGCTTTCTAGCCCTTATGACTGCCAAATTCTGTTTGAAAGGATAAACGGCAGTGTTTGACAAGTTCTCAGAAACTATTATATATATAATCAGGGATAAAGATATACAAAACTCATGTAAGTCTTTACTATAATGAACTGAAGTTGCAGTTCAGCTGACAGAAGTAGGAGGAGAGAACCAGTCTGTCCTCAGTCATAGAAACCTCATTGCTGCCCTTGTTTTTTTAATTGTAACTCCTGGAGTCCCTGTCCCCCCCCAGGCAGGAGAGGAAAAAGAGGAAGGCAGCAGACAGGCCAAGTGGCTCACTGCTGACGTAACTGGTAAAAAATCTTCTCTCCTTGGTACAGAATCTGCTAAGGTTCAAAGACTCTCTCTCTCTGTGTGTGTATACCTCTCTAAGGTGCTGCTAGTTCTTGCCTGAAGGACCCACCCAGAGGGCCTGCAACTGTCAGCCATATGGAGGGAGACTTCCCCAGAGCTCAGGAGAAAGCTCACAGTCCACAAATGCTGTTTTCTGGGTGAAAGCAGAGGACCCTGAGGGAGAACAGAGGAGGAGGTGCAATACAGGCCTGCTCCTCCCCCCCACTGGGGGGCTCCAGAAACCAGAGGGCCTCAGTGGTGGCTGTGTCAGCAGAGAACCCCACTCTTCGCTTCGGAGCACTTCTGGCCTGGGAAGCAAATATTCCTCCTTGAAATGTACTCCCTGCTTGACTGGGTGTCCTCCAGATGGGGAGTACTGAGGCTCTCCAAATTCCCTAGCCAAATGGCAATTGTTGGGGAGGGCCCCCGGGAGAGTTGCCGTCCAACCCAGCTGGAGGGCTGGACCCTCTGCCACTACTCACACTGAGGAGGGGGCTTCTGCTGCTTTTCCCACCGCCAGGTCTGCCTTGGCCTCCACCTTCTGTGGCACGGGAGCCTTGCAGGGAGGATCTGGGGGTCGCATTGGAGGTCGTGTGATGACTGGTTTCTCGCCAGGAAGCCGTGCTTTAGTGAAGCTCTCATATTCGCCTGGGGTGGAAAAATATTAACTGAAATGCAGGAATGAAGTGGAAGAAAATATGCAGACACCCACAAAAGAGCAGTTACCAATAGTTTCTGAAAAAGAGGCACAACCCAGTATTCCTGCGACAGGAAGAAAAGTACCCCAGACTTCCTAAGGGAAAAAGAAGGTGAATGTTGGTGATAAGAAGATTCAATTCTTAGGGGAACAGAAACTATAGTCTGCAGACTGAACAGTCCATCTTGGGAGGTATATTGTCTCCCTCCAAAAATCAAAGATGTAACTGAGACCTTTACTAAAGGATTACTTCCCCTTTCTTCTCCTACACTTGGGGATCAGTGACACAACAGTGATTCTGAAACAATAACAAGCGATTATGAGTAGCTAGGGAAGAAAGTTAAAGATTAGGAACTCAAATGGTGTTTTCATCTACACTTCCACCAGAAGGCCAACTTCCAATGAAGGAGCAAAAGATTTTAGAAATGAACCTCCGGCTTAAAAACAGCTGCGGTCAAGAGACCTTTGGCTTCCTAGACCATGGTCTGCATTACCTACATGAAGGGCGACTGGCCTTCACTGGAATGGAGTGAACCTCACAAGAACTGGAAAGAATATATTTGGGGAACGACTGGCTCGTCTTATCAGAAGGGCTTTAAATTAAAATTGGGGGGAGGGCGGCAATCTTCACAACCTTTAAAACCTAATTCCAAGCAAAAACCACTAGCTGACCAATCACATAAGGAGGTAAGGAGTAAAGAGAAAAAGGAAAGAAAAAGAAAGAAAAACATAATGAAATAGAAAGTGATGGGAAAGATGGAAATCCCAGTTACAAAGTAGGAGAGGTAAGAAACACACCCAAGACCCCTAAAGGACTCCAATGCCTAGACACAAAGCCTCAAAGTTTAGGGAACAAACAGGGTGAACTTGAAGTATTAGTACATGAAGACCGATAGGATATAGTTGCCATCACTGAAACTTGGTGGGATGAACCTCATGGCTGGAATGTACTGATGGAAGGATACAAACTATTCAAAAGAAACAGACCTAACAAAAGAGAAGGTGGAGTTGCACTGGATATAAAAGATCACTACATCTCTACAGAAATCCACAAAACCAAGGATGTCTATGGAGATTCTTAGTCATCCAGGTCCTGGTTGTCCCAAAGGTGCTTTTTCAGGAGGCAAGTGGACTTTCTGGTTTTTCTTTGAAGACATTTCACTTCTCATCCAAATCTTCAGCTCTGACTGGATGGTGGGGAATGGAAGGATTTATATTCCTTGCAGACAGCTGGTCCTTTGCAATCTTTAGAGAGTTGTTGAGGCCGCTTGGAGGTTTGCCTGTGTCCTCAGGGTCACCTGAGTAGTGCAAATGGGTGTGGAGATGCCAGGGCAGAAAACATTCAGCAAAAAGCACAGCTCCACAACACAGTCCTTTCAGCAGTTCCAAGAAGGATCCACACCCATAAAATCCTTCTATTCCCCACCATCTGCAAGGAATATAAATCTATAAATACAACTCATCAGATTTGCAGATGACATTAAGCTGTCAGGAATAGCCAACATCCCAGAAGACAAGTGCAGGATCCAAATAGACCTGAGCAATGGGCCCTATCCAATAACATGGAATGGGATGTGGAGAAAAACAAGGTTTTACACCTAGGCAGGAAAAACCAAAGGTACAAGTGCACATTAGGTGAAATGTGGCTCACAACCAGTAACACCGAGAGGGACCTTGGGGTCCTAATGGACGATCACTTCAACAGGAGCCAGCCGTGTGCAGCAGCAGCAGCCCCAAAAAACTAGTACAATCCTTGGGTGTATAAACAGAGGCACAGACTCAAAATCACATGAAGTATTAGTACCGCTTTGTAAACCTTTAGTAAAACCACACCTGGAATGCTGCATCCAGACCTCCAATTCTATTCTGATTCTAATGGGGAAAGCATAAGCAGAGGGGCTTGGAGCCATTTTCCAATCCTACATGTGACCCGGCAAATTATTTTCTATTTGAAAAGAAACCTTTAAATATTATTTGAAATGTGCCAATTGACTGAAATGATGTCTCATTGCAGCTGCCTAAATTTCTTAACATCAGAAAGCAGAACGAGCTCTAATAACGATTGTACAGTGGCCGACAACAGAAAGGTTGGGAATGCTACCAGGCATGAAATAAATCCTGCGGCAGAGCTACAAAAATTGAATACAGAAATGCAAATAAATAAAATCAGTATTGGAGCTACATTATGTTCTCAATCCAAACTATGAACAATTTGCAATTGACCAACAGTTGAAAATAGATTATCTGAATTTTTTTAGTGCTCAGTATTTCAGGATAATTGAACAATTGTACATAGGAAGATTTTAAAATGAAGTTGAGAGGACCACAAACATCTATAGCTTTTCTTGACAGCTTATCTTCTGTTGATGCATGATGACCATGGCTGTGAGTGGCTGTGATGAAACATCAAGACTCATGATGCAAATCATGTAGTTTACGTCACCTGATGAATGTGTGACTCCATCAGCGTTTGTATGAGATAAGCCATGTTCTTCTTAACCTAGTTCTGCCATCCGTCTTAATAATGTCACACTGAGTTGGATGCTGTTTAATAATTGCTACTTTGTTCTTCTTCACTGCTCCTGCAGTTTTTATGGTATTTTTACTGTTTTTTTTTATAGTTTGCGATGATTTTGTCCTTTTATTGTGTAATAATGATTTTGTGTTTGTACAATGGAAGTTTTCTTGTTATGGCTTTACCCTCGATGGCAGTTTGCACAGAATATTTTAAAGAAATAATGAAAATAAAAAAATTACTCTCCCCCCCAAAAAAAACACCTTGTGAAGAATGAAAAAAATGGGATCTAGTTCCAGCCTGAGTGTGTAACGTGGCCAGTAATTCCAGTGAGATTGTGAGGAATGGTGGGCAGGCCCAGAGGAACCCCGAGGGGCCTTGCAGCTGCCTGTCTCTCTCCCTCCGTCCTGATTCAAAGTCTGAGCTTCAGGAAAGTAAGCGGAGACCAGGAGCACATTCATCCCTATGGCAAAGACCGGCCATCATCTCACTGAAATTTCACACTAGATCCTGAATGCCTGTAACACACAAATACAAATGCAACCAAATTCTTGTGTGATTCATAAACTTGTTAAATTTATGCCATCTTAAATATGCTTTTTTTTTAATTAACGTGGCTGGAGTTTTTGCAGCTGTGGTGTAAAGGGTAAGGAAACTCTCCGTGTCCTTGAATGCTGCCAGATGGAGAATCCCAAGTTAAATAGGAAAGACATCTGCAAATTAAGGCTCAGCTGTACTCCCCCCCCCCCTCAGCTGGGGGTGCTAGCCTGGATCTTCAGCCCCTGCATTTGCCCAGGGTTGCCCCAAGCAGGCTGCTGTGCCACCCATGAGCCTTCCTGAACCAGCTGGGACTGGTGACATTGACAGTAACTCACGTCTTGTCTTGATGGCTGGAAGGAGATCCAGAAATTATAATTCATATAAAATGCAGTTGCTGATTTGTTAACTAGTCCAAAATACAGAGATTACGTGAAGCCTGTTCTAAAATGCTTATGCCAGTTCCAAATGCTTATTAAGCATTATTTTATATCTTTATTTATCTTCAGAGTCCTAAATGCTAATGGACTGTTTCTCCCAGAAGAAACCCATCCAGCTGTTAACATCTGCAGAGAAAGCTCTCTTGAAAGAGTCCTCCCTGTCCTTCCGGCCTGCAGGAACAGACCCTCTCCCACGTTGCACCAAGGATGCAGATCAGGTGCTCCTGAAAACAGCAACAAGGCCCCATTCCCTCAGCAAAAACCCAGATCTTTAATTAAGATGATTCAGAACTTATCTTATTAATTTTGATACATGCTTGCAATGTTTTATTTGTTTTAAATTGTATTACCCTAGCTTTCTTGAGTGCTCACCAAAGTAGAAAGGTGTGGCACACATTAAATAACAGAATAAGAGAGTTGCTTGAATTTTGATCAAATGATCATGGGGATGCTGCAAAGGTCGTAACTGTGAAAAACAGTCATAAATCACTTTTTTCAGTGGCATTGCAACTGAACAGTCACTAAACAAATTGTTGTAAGTCGAGGACTACCTGTAAACTTCTGGAGGCAAGCTGTTCCTCTGGTTAATTGTACTCACTGTCAGGAAATTCCTCCTTAATTCCAGATTGCTTCTCTCCAGAGATGAGCTTGAACTGGTTGTTAAATTTTTCTGCAGTTCAGAGAACCAGCATCACTGGTTGGCCCCTTCCCTCCCAGTCACTCCTCATCCTGCCTTGGCAGCAGCTTAGCAGTTGCTGTTCTCTGGCTCCCTCGCTCGCTGGCCTCCACCATATGGCCCCGTGGCCCAGCCCACTTGCCAGCCTTCGCCCCGGCCTCCCACGCGGCCCAGCTACCTGCCTGTCTGCTGAGCCCTTCTCCGCCTCTTTGCCTGCGCGAACGGCCTGTTACAGGGCCTTCCTAGGGCTCCCCTGGCCTCTTTCAGGCCGAAACGGAGGGTCCCTGGGCCCGATCTGCCCTCCCCACCCCATTTCTCATGGCTTTACTGGAGCTACTTTTCAAAGAGCTGCAGAAGAGGCTGAGCCACGTGGCAGAGAAGCCAAAATCTTTTATTCAGAAGTCGGTGAAGCTGTAAGAACGAGCAGCGAAAGGAAAACAGCTTCGGCTTCTCTGCCATGAGGGCCTGCGGGCTCAGTTTTTAACCCAGTCTGCTCAGGCTTAGTTTGGGCTCAGTCTGCTTGCTGCTGTCAGGCTAGTTCAAATGAGCAGCTTCAGGGTTTGGGGCGTGGCAGCCAATCACCAAGGGCCTTGCAGTTCAGCCGGATGAGAAAAGGTAGCAACCTCCCCTTTCATTGGCTGCTGCTGCCTCAATCCCTGGAGCAGGAGGCTGCTGTGGCCCACTCCAGGCCTAGACCTGCTGGCCACATACGTGGCTCCAGCCAAAGTCTTTTACTCAGAAGCTGCTGAAAATGTTTTTCTTAGATTTCACGTTCCTGCAGCTTCACCATCATCTGCATAAAACACTTTGACTTCTCTGCCAGTGGGTCAGCCTCTTCTGGACGTCTTCAAAAAGTAAGTAATAAAGTAAATGGCATGATTAACATTTCCATTATTTTCAGTGGGAATAAAAGTAATTAAGTTAGCATGAATGTAACCTATCAAGGTTATGTTTAAAAATATAAAAGAATTATATGTTTAAAATGTGCCTGATTTGCAATTAAATCATTTATGTCCATCCTTTGATTTTTGCAGCAAATTGTACATTTTTGTTTTGATAAAAGCACAGTGAATAGTCATTGAGAATGATCAGGTTCATTGAACGTGATTCAATCAAACAAATCCCCAGGTTAGAAAGGTAATTGGCAGGCTCTACTACATTTGTAACCGGAGGATTACCTGCATAATGAGAGTGAATGGGGGGGTGTCTCTCAGGGAGGTCCTGCCTTAGCACCACCCGAGTCCCGTGTCATGCCCACCCGGCCACACCTTCCCAGCCGGTCATTAGGGCAGAGAACCGGTTGTTACAGTATTTGAATCTCACCACTGGGCTCACCTTCTTTGCAGCCAGCGCCAGGCCTTGGAGCAGGCTTCTTGGGGTGCAGGCTGGAGGCCTTCAGGGAAGTGGGAGTTGGCCCCATGCTGTTGGCAGATTTACTGGAGAGTTTTGCTCCTCCTTCTTGGAGCCGGGACACCAGCCTTCCCACATCCACCTCTGCACAGGGCTCCCCAGTTCCACGGTTCTCTGGACCGGGCCTTCCTGGATCAAGTTCTCCCGGCCTCTGCAGTCGGCTACGCTGGAGTGACTTCGGAACATCAGGGCCGATGGCAGCAATTATGCCATTTGGGGTCAGGCCACAGCTGTCCTCTTCTAGAGCAAAAACAACAGATGGTCAATTCTTAGGGCATCCAGGCAAGTCAGAAATGGAGGGAAGCCTCTGCAAAGACAGCAATGGAAGCCGTACCCTCCCACTGACATTATGAGATCCAGATGATAGCAAATTTCTTGATTTTTCATTTGATGTCCCTGCAACTGTATCTTATTAATCAGCCCATCTGTCCTGATTGCATCTGATATTTGCTACTGAACCTGGATAGTGACTCTCAGCTATTTGGCTGGCAATCTGAAAGGGAAAACCCAACTCAAAGAATTCTGGCCACCAGGAACATTTTCTGAGCCTACAGATCATACATGAACAGTCCATTTCCAGGAGGAGACGGCCAGGTCAGCAAGGGCAATGAAGATATTGGGGGGGGGGGGACTGAAAGAATGTCCGCCTTTCAATCCCCTAAAATAAATCCACCCAAAAAACGTCTATGTCAATATTGCCATGGAAATTGATTTCCCTGTTAGTGTTAAAAAGGACTCGTTCAATATTTTCTCCAAATACTGTACATAAATCTCATAATTAGTATTAGAATAAGGAACAACAAGAATGACTGTAATATATTGGTAGGGCTTGGGGGCTTCAGGACGTGCTTTCATTTAGCTCTCGGGTGATGGCAATACGCCCTCTGCACCCTTATTAAGATTGGAGGAGATGGTTTTCAGAAGCTGCTGCCAGGAAGGAAGAAGGTATGAGTTCAAATTCATTTTTGCCCAATTCAGTAGGCTGAAGGGAGAGCCTTCACACTTCCGAAAGGCTGCACCACCTCAGCCCTAGGTTGTTCCGGGTCAGCTTGCCTCCAGCCAGCGGGATCATTGACTTCAATTACCCTCGGAGCCCCTCCCAGAGTGCAGGTATTGCAATGCCCAACTCTTGCACACAGGATGTTTAAGATGCTTGCATGTTCTGGCCCTCTTCCCTCTTCCGCCAGCAAAACTGCAGCACAAACCCCAGTGCTGGCTGTCAGCATGATTATTCCAAGCACCTCCCCCATCACCCTGAGGACAATGTTCTCCTAGAACTTCAAACTTCTGAAGGAGCTAATGGGCCTTTGAAATACTTGAGTGTTGAAGAACAGAGAGTACGGGTTTGGTCAGGAAAAGAGGCTCAGATTGGAAATCTCGTTCCTTTCACTAAGTGACAATTCAAGTGATCACCAGCTGCTGCTGTACCTTCGTGCTAGAAAATCCCAGAAGAACAGAACAATCCTCACACCGAGTGCTGGAAATTAACAATGCGTTGAATCTTGAAGCCCAGATGCCAGGATCTCTTTGCTCCAAGTGCAAACCAAAACAACACAGGAGTCCAGACATTCAGTTTCCCATCTCATCATTGCCACAAACCCAAAGTCTAGGCAAGCCAGCAAGACCAATGTGCTCTGGCCTTATGGTGAAATTATGGCAGCAACATTTTGGATTTGTTGCATGAGAAACCAGAGTTCATAACTGCTTCAAAGTTCCAAAAACCTTTTGTCAGATAGACTGGGGTAACAATTTCCCTTTCAAAAACTGTTGCAAGTTAACACCAGGTTTAATTTCTCTTCTGTTACTCTAAAAACGCCATACCACATTTGGCACACCAGGAGATATAATGGCATTCACCCCTTGACCCTAATGAAGCTCCAACCTCTCCTGAGGGAAGGGTTTGTGCTATGAGGGCCCTGAGAACAAAAGAACCCACCTTCGCTTTCTTCCACAGACCCTCCAAAGAAGAGGGGTCTCTCTCTCAGGGGGCGCTTGGAAATGGTGATGGGCTTATGCCTTCGAGTGGCTACCCGAGGAGGTGGAATAGGGGGTGCAGCATTGTCTTCAGGAGGCCCAGAATAGATCTAAAAGGGAAAAAGTATTAAGAAACAGATGACTTTAACCTTTTTTCCTGCTCTCTTGTGCAGCAGAGAGATTACAAGTTACTACATACAGAAGCGTGTGTGTGAGAGAGAGAAGCTACATCCAATGATATGATAACTGTTTCATTGACTGAACAGGATGATATTGAGGGGAGAAGATGTTTAGAAGCAATGCAAAGTTTTCTGAAAGTGTCTGATGGATCAGAAAGAAGGTTCATTCAGCTTGGGTTCCTGCAGGGACAACTCCCAAGAAGGCCACTAACAAGGAAATAGAGCTGCAGCCCATTGTTGATCCCAGCAACTACCCTCACAGATGCTCTCAACCCCTCTTTAAAGCCATCTTCATCAGCAACACTTCTTGCAATTGGAATTCTTTTAATTTTGGTATTGTGAGCAGGAATAGTCCCAGTATCACACGAGGCATGAAACTTCTATCACTTTCCCCACCTGGGGCTTGATTTCATAAATATCCACAGTCGTGTCACTGTCCAATTTCCTACTCTGCAGTGGCAAACTCCACCAGAGACTTCACCAACACCTTCCAGAGAGAAGCCACAAATTCAAACCATACTAGTTTATGTTGGACAAATGACTTTGCATAGAAATTCTGTTCCGATTCCTGGCATGAGTTCCACAATCCACTATGAGCTTGGGAATCAAGGCCATACATAAGGTATGTTACAACTCCAACTATAGAAGAACTAAATTCAGAACTGAAAGTTAGCAATCTGGGAAGCTGTCTCACCTTCTGAACTGCCTCTTTGGATGGGACACAGGGAGACAAAAATCTTCCCTTTCGACTGCAGCTCCTGGGCTCTCCATGCACCATAACTAATAAGTAGCTGAGGATTATGGAACTCGAGCTCCAACACATTTGGAAGGTGCAAGATTGGAGAGCTCTGTCCCCGAGTGGTTTCCTGCAGATTGCGGAAGATTGGATTAGAGGACCCTTGCAGCTCTACCACTGTGAGATACGATTGTGGGGTTGCAGGAACAAAAGGCAGGGATCCTGTTGCAGTCAGGTGTGCTCGAAAGCTCCTGCCTACCTCTGTCCCCAGCAGCCAGGAGGGAGAGCAAATTGCTGCAAGAGCTGCAATCTCAGGAGTTCACCTGCTGAACTGCTGCCACATTCACAGCTGTGGGACTGCAACCCAGTCGGGGGAAAGAGATGCCCGTTGCTGCCCAAGACACAGCCAGCAAAAGGAAACACTTTAGAACTCCAAGCCAGGAAGAACCAAACTCCCTTTTATTCCTCTTTTTAGGAAAAAATTTTGAGTCTTTGTCAGCTGGCCTCTCTCACACATCTTGAAAAAACATCCTTTATAAGAACAAAAAAGACTGCAAATGAATGAGTTACGCAGGCAGATGATCCCAAAAAAAGCATAACTCTTGTTAAATTACGCAAAAAACAAGCAAACCCATTTATTATTTTTGAAGTGACATCCAAGCTAAAATGACTGTCAACAAAATCCTCTAATTATACATTACAAGCATTCTGCAGAGCTATCAAGTCTGATGAAGTTATGATGAACAGTTAAAAAACACTTGAGAAATTTTTGTTTGCAGAAAGCATCATTTGGAATTGGTGTATTTTTGTTTACCGCGTTTCTCTGAAAATAAGACAGTCTTATTTTCTTTTGACCCCCCAAAATAAGCCCTTGGCCTTATTTTCGGGGAGGTCTTATTTTGGAGGTGCAGGAGGCAGCGAGCATGGTCACCTCATGCTGCTGCTGTGTTTTGGGGAGGGCTTATTTTTGGGGAAACAGGGTACTTTTTTCCAGTATTTCAATCCCTTATATATTTGATGTTCAGGTAGAATCTCAGTTTGCCCCTTTCCTTCCTTCCTTCTTTGCTCTCCTCCCTCTCCTCATCTTCTGCTTCTGAGTCACTGTTGATTTCTGACAACTGTCTGGACAAGTCCATCCAATTTTCTCATCACGTTTTCTTTTGGCAGAGACCTGCCTCCCCTCCCTCCCCTGCGAGAAAAGGACTGGCCCAAAGTCATCCATTAGGCTTTGTGCTTAAGCAACACTTCACTACATGGCCTCCTGGTTTCTAATCCTGTGTCTTTAATCACAATGTTGAGGGGACTCTCTAGTTTGGCATTTTTATTTTTATTTGGGTTCCTTGCAGCTTGGCAAGATTCCAGAAGTGGTTTGCCATTGCCTTCTCCTTCCTAGGGCTGAGAAAGAGTGGCTGGCCCAAGGTCTCCCAGCTGGCTTTGTGCCTCAGGCAGGATTAGATCTCACGGTCTCCCAGCTTCTGATGCTTTGACCATTCCCCCAATGGCTCCCTTAATTTGGCATTGTGCGCATTAAACGTTTAGGTGGGTCTCCATACTTCCTTTTGGCGCTGCAGAAGAGGAGATTTCTGGGATGTGGCAATCTGTGGTTTGCTCTTTCCCTCAAAATGTGACCTCAAAAATTAGGATAGAAAAGTATTGTTGGATGGTTTGTTGATACATTTAAAAATAGCCACAGTCTGGAAAATGCATTAAAATGACATTCAAGTTTTGTTCCAGGTTAGTGAGAAAGACTTTTGCAATACCAGATCACCTAGTTTTGTTGGCCAACTTTCAATTTGTCTTAAAACAAATAAAAAGGTACCCAGGAACTTATTTCTTTTCCCCAATTTGGACATCTGACCTTTCAGTAAACGAAAGAGACAAAACGTCCACCACATTCTGCTCTCATTTAAACTGGAGAAGTGAAAAATATATTGTGTAAACATGATGTGATGATTTTTGAAATCTTCTCTTATGGAAAGAAATATGGCATCTTCTGCTTTAATTTCTCCAAACTAAGATTGTTTCCAAAACAATTTTCAAGAGGTTGTGGTCCAGCTCATTAATTAAGTACATATGTTTGTGACTTTCAGTAGAGTTGCTTCTGATTGGTTTATTCTATACAATAACAATATGGGATAGACAGCATCCCCATCAGATGGATTCATAACTGGCTGACCAGCCATACCCAGTGTGTAGTCCTCCACAGAACATCTACGTGGAGGGAAGCATGCAGTGCGGTACCCCAGGGTTCTGTCTTAGGCCCAGTACTCCTCGACCACTTCATAAATGAC
Source organism: Pseudoxenodon macrops (assembly GCA_032467955.1). Lineage (NCBI taxonomy): Eukaryota > Metazoa > Chordata > Lepidosauria > Squamata > Pseudoxenodontidae > Pseudoxenodon > Pseudoxenodon macrops. Next base: position 18,636 of record JANHFT010003830.1, read on the forward strand.
TTAGATGAGAGGATGAAAGGAGAACTCATCAAATCTGCAGGTGACATCAAGCTGGGAGAAATAGCTAAGATTTAGAAGATAAGGTCAAGATATAAACTTTGGCAGAAAACGCCAAATTCACAGCTACAAAATAAGTATCATCTGGTTCAACAGTATTAACTGTGAGAGGGATCTTGGAATCCTAGTGGACAACCGCTGAAGTATGAGCCAGCAGGGTGCTGCAGCTGCCAAAAAAGCCAATGCAGTCCTAAACTGCATCATTATATGGATAGCATCCAGATCATGAGAAGTGAAAGAACCACTCTATGCTGGACTAGTGAGGCCACGCTTGGAATACTGCGTCTCATTCTGGTCACCATGATGCAAAAAATTACGCTAAGGAAAAGTTCAGGGAATTTAGTATGTCTAGCCTAACAAAAAACGAATTTGGGGGTGACATGATAGCTGTCCTCCAGTACATGAAATGGTGGCTGCCTCATTCTCCAAAGCACCTGAGGATAGGACAAGAAGCACTGTGTGGAAGCTATCAGAGGAAAACCCAACCTGGAACTAAGGAGAAGCTTCCTGACATGAACAAGACCTCCAAGGTCCTGTCCATCTCTTGTTATTCTGATAGTGAGAACAATTAACCAATGGAACCGTTTGCCTCCTGGAGTCATAGGTGCTCCATCACTGGTGGTTTTCAAGAAAAGAACTGGATCACCATTTGTCAACCATTTGTCTAGAAAACCTCCAAGGTCCCTTCCAGCCTTAGGACCCTATTACTTTTACATCCCCAATGGAAACAATAAACCCAGATGCTCTTTCTCCTGGAGGAATGAATCTTCTCCATGGTTCAGGGACTGAACAAATGTGGAATTCTGTAGAGGACTTCCTGCATCTTTCATACCTCCTTTTCCTCACATGGCTGTTCACATGGGTCTCTAGGAAGCTCCAGGACACAAAGAAGAGCAGGCTCTAGTAACAGAAAAATGTCCCGTGCCGGTTCCTTCTGGACAGTTGCTTCATTCAGCTACCTTTAGGGCACGTTGACAGGTAGCTTTTCTGAAATGATCTGGCTGGATAGGGCGAGGGTTCTTTCTCCAACATTTACAGCCAGGTTGCCCTCCCCCCCACAAGTAGAAGCAGATTTGCCCCAGGAGGCAGCTGACAAGGACTGTTCTTCCGGAAGAGAGAGTGGTCACCTGCTCCTCTCCAAGGAGCCTTGAAGCATATCAAATCAGGCAACTTATAACAGAGAATCAATTTGTTCACCCCCCATTTAAAAAAAAAGAGAGATCACCAAGGGACAGTCCATGGAACCAGACAGACCAAACTAATGCGATCCATTTTTTCCATGGATCAGGATGGCCTGCCAGGATATCCAGAAGTGATGACAGATGGCAAATATGTTCTCACTTTTGAGGGTCGTTTTAAGGATGAGGCATCTGGACCATAAAGACACGGGGGTTCTCATGCCATCCATTAAGCGAATGCTCACTGCATCCATCCTGCCCTCTTTTTACTGCCACTTTGGTGACCAAGACTGCAATGGATACGTACAAGCTGTCAACACAGATCTTGGGGTCGGCTGCTCCTCCCGTTTCTCCAGCCAAAATTAAATACCTTCCGTGTCTGGCAACTACACAAAGTTTGCTTTCAGAATTACTGGGCAGCCAGAGCATTTTAATAATACTGCCCAAATTTCATTTGCTCAGAATTTCTGACCACCAAATCCAAATATAGTAAAGCAGCTGCTAAATCTCTAATGGGTTCCGACACCAGGAGTTTATGGCATTTGGGACAAAGAAGTGATGCGGTTTTCCAAGCTTGGCCCCTTCCCCACCCAGGAGTCTCAAACATTTTGACTCGCAAAAAGAAGAAAATTATCTATTGTAACTGAATGATTGGATGGCAGAAGAAAGTCCCTCCTTTATTTGATTTACCTGCTACCTTTTTTCTCTTTACATCACATCCACAATAGGACTAGTACAACTTATTCATCATGTATCTATTCGATTCGATTCGATGCCACTTGATTCCAAACTACCCGGAGAACTTCTCAATACCATGGAAGCATAATACGGCAACCAACAAAACCAAACTGGAAGAGGAGGAGGAGGAGGAAGAACAATACTGAGAGCCTATTAGATGCCTCAAGGCATCGTACCAAGATTTAACGTTCAGTGGACGTTCAGTGGAGCGAGCCCCTCCCCCCATCCCCCGGCCTCGCCCAGGGCCTGGCAGGATGGACGGGCTTTTAGGGCCAGGACCGCCTGGGCCAGGACCATCGGGGGGGGGACACACCTCATTCCAGAGGGCAGAAGGGGCGCTTCCTGGGTCCCAGCAGAGGACAGGCCTTAATGAAAGGGATCCAGGTCTGGTTCCAGCTGTTCAGAGGCCACACAGGGCTTTGGATGATAATCAGCAGCTTGACTCACCTCAGGAAAGAAACTGGCAACCAGGGAAGCTTGCAACTCAGAGGTGTCAGGTGGACACTGTCAGTCGTTAACCATTTCTACTTTAGTAAATAACATTTGATCCCGGTTGATCTCTGATTCAGAGATAATGGGGAGCTGTGATTTAAATGACTGAACCCTAATACCTGTTGGACTTGCACAGCCGCTGAACCAACGTTTGAAACATTCTCACAAATTTCTGTTACTGTTATTTCAGATCCCCTTCCGCCCAAGTATTTAAATACTGCAATACTGGTAATAAATGTAACAGATTCTAAATGTGTGCATGTATACATGGATAGATTTCATACTAATTGGGCTCCAGAAATATAGTATTATGGAGATCAGCAGGACATGCAAAAATAGTGCCATTTATCGAACCAAAATACTGCCAATATAGAACCAAAGAATTCTACAAAGAATGTGCTTCCCTAGATACTAATGAGAATCCAAGTGACCAAGATCACGAAGACTTTTTCAGCTTGAAATCCAGACTGACAAGGGGCAACCATTCACGTGACATCCCCCCACCCCCAGGCACTTCCAATCTGCAGCACAAAGTCATATTGATATTAAAAGTTATATTTATATGATTCATAAGAGAGGTGATATTGATCTAATCTCCACTTTTCAGGGCAAGATCTGTGTAACCCCACATACTGTTTCCTATGGGATTAGCTTTTAAATTTTAATTTTAGTGTACATGTTTAAAGCTGCCAGAGTAATAATTATCCATACCAGGGAACATTTTCCTCCGTCCTTTGAGTCTTCATAATTCACATACAAATTATATACCATCCCTGCTTAAAAATTCATTTGGAATGTTTGCTTATGTGCAGGCTGAAACATCAACTTTGGAACTACATTTAACAATCACCCAGCCTAATAAAATGTTACTAGCTTAACCTTATCATAGCAGAAATTGAAGGCCAAGGAGACACAGTCTCTTTTTTAATTAAAAGACTTCACTCTGGGGATCAGACACAGGATTTTCTTCTCCCTCTGCTGGCTAGAATCTCCTGTGAAACAAGAGAAATCGTGGAAAACCTTTCTGAAGCCAAGGCTTGGGCCTCTTATCTGAAAACAAAGCACTTTGCTGTTGTAGCTGTTTTGGAGTTATTTTAATTCAGTGGAAAATTGTGTCACCCACCCTGCTTGGCCTTGAATGCCATTTATGGTCCCTGCATCCCATCAATGACTTCCAGTTACAGCTTAATTCCCAGCCTCCCTCTATAAAGCCAAGACTGCAGCTGGCAGCCTCAGCAGACCAGCTGTTGGTCTCCTACTTGTTCCATGTTTTCACAAGTCCAAAAATCTGAAATAAATATCTAGTTTTGAATTAGAAACAACCCAAATCGATTTTCCTCTTTTTGATAGCAATCGATGCTTTTAAATGAAGAGCCAGAAGTGAAGCAGAATAGATGTGCTGATCTGTAAGAAAATACCCACATGCTTGGGGAGGTCCTTTGTTAGAGCCAACCAAATGGGAACAGAACTGTGGATAACTATCTTAAATCTCTGGACATGTTTTGACAGTACCCAAGAGGAGGGGGAAGAAAGAGAATGATTTGAAGCGGAAATCGTGGAAGGAAATAGTTATAATCAGCTTCATTAAGATAATACTACAGCAACTATACCCTTGGCATGGCATGGTGACTTCAGGAGCAGAAGCCACCCGTCTGCAGGTAACTCACAAGACCAACCTGTATCTCCATCTGGGCGAACTTCTGGTTTTGCTTTCCTATTTATTGCATGTGCATTCAACCAGTTAATCTTTGGAAAACTCAAACTCATAATACTATAGTTTATTCTCTTACAAGCAAATGAGGAAATCTCTTCATTTGAAATATATATATACCATAACCACCAGCCCTTTTCTATGGTTAGAAAATTAAAACATAATGCAATTATTACCTAGATAATTGTCATAATTATCTATTACATAACCATACAACCTTATCATATTATGCTTTCTAGTTTAATAAAATATCACCTAAAACTATGCAATTTAATTAAGACAAAATAAAGGCTTCATCAAATTGTAAGCCAGTCTGGTTCTGGATAGGAGAATATCATTCCATGGTCTTAATCTTAAAAACTGGACCCTCATGAAACACAGCGCCAGGAATGAGAAGCTAGAGGGGTTGTAAGGAACACCAAGAGAAGTTACAGGCAAGAGACGTCCAAGGCTTCTGCTCCCTGCAGAAGTTCATGCCCGAGGCCTCCAAACAAGGTGGAGGATCCTGGGGGGCCCTGGTTGCCCACCCCCTGAACGTCTCTTGAAAGCACCTTGTTCAGGTGCTAAAAAACACCCAAGTGCATTCCAGCAGTTTTCAGAAAGAAATTGATTAAAATTGGTGGTTTGAGAACACTGCAAAGACAAGTATGGTCACCTTTGAATGCCATTTTGAAAATTCTTTTCCCCCCCCCAAATAATCACAGAGGGGTCCCCAAGCGGGTCAGATTCTTCATAGCAAAGGCCTGGCACGGGGGCTGGATTCCCAGCACTCCTGGCAGTTGCATTCAGCCTGGGAAAGTCTGGCAAGGCAACGCACAACCATTGTTGCATAAAATAGAAGTATAAGAAAGACCAAAGTCACCTGGGTCTTTCCTTCTGAAAAAAAAAAATGCTGAGGGAAGGGGATTATTTTCAGACAGCATCTAGATGCATCATGGAGGTGTTCCGGCAAGGCTGAGCCTGCTTGGCCAAAAGGAGTGGCCCACTTTCTCCAGGGCCAAGCCCTGCTTCCAGCTGCCTTGTCTTGAGCCAATGGCTTCACCCAAGTTCCTTTCCAGTTGGGTCTGTTGGCCACCTCTTCCTTCCCCAAATGCAGCTGGCTCCCCTCTGGCTCTGGAACCATCTGTGCTAGCTCAGCCTGGGTCTGTTTGCCTTTTCCTAATTCTGCTTATGTTCCGGGGAGGCCCTGCAAGCATCCCCAAGAAGCTGTCTGGGAAAAGCCAGCCAGGTGCTCCTGTACCTTGTTAAAGTGCTCGATGAGAATCTCCACCACGATGTTCTGGAACTTAATATTCATCATTGCCGCCACCGTGTCCTCTTGTGCACGCATGAGGGTGGGGCCAAAGATCACCCCCATGTTGGAGGGGGACATGAGATTCTCCCTGCTGTGTTCACACACACTGTCGGGAGAAGGAGAGAAAACAGAGAGGGGCTTAGCAAAGGGAAGGGCACAAGAGGCAGAGAGCAGGCAGAGGGGGAGCTCCTTGGAGGAGGACCTGGAACTGCCCCCTACGAGCTGAAGGGGATGCAAAGTCAGGACCAGGGAAGTGCCGGAAGCCCAGTCTCCCGGCTGCCCTGGCCAGTTGACACAGGATGGAGCCTCTTCTCTGGCCCAGCTGATCCGGAGAGCCCAGGAGAGAAGCCCCTCCCGAATCAGTAGGGATCCTGGCTGGATCTTAGAGCAGCACTCAATGTTGTCCAGGGGAAATGAATTCGGCCATTTTAATTTCTGCCATAGAAGTATACGCAAGCGGGAAGTATTTCCACTGCAGCTGAAGCCAACGGGAAGCACAGATACGTACTCGGAGACTACAAAGGGCCTCTTGCCGTGTCCCGGGAGGCAGAACCGCAGCAGCCCTGATACCTGACCACTGAGGATCCCAACTCACTCTTTCACCGTCTGCTCACGTAAAAAAATCACACAAAGATTTTGAAATGATCAATGTCATTATAGCCCCACTCGTCTGGGACAGAAAACGTTCCCTCTTGTTTGAGAAATTGTAAGTAGCCACATCCATGTGTGTGCGCGCGTGTGCACATGTGCGTGCAAAAAAAGGAAGCCAAATGGCAGTTATGAGCAAATTGTCAAGAGGACAGAGGGGGAGGGGCACCATCATTTTCCTTTCTGCGGCCTTTCTGGTCCCCTTTAATTCAAAGCATGACTTCTTTCCGAAACAGGACTCTTCACAAAATGCTTTGCAAATAAAGCCAGAAAGAGAACCAGAGCAGACAGACAAAGAATTTTATTTCAGTCATTGACCAATAAAAATACAATCAATACAATGAACAACACAAAACAAGAACTACTGTAAACCATTTATGGGCGAAATGTACACATAATGTAGCAAACCTTTGCTGCTTTTAGATAAATATTTTTTTCTTGATTGTTAAGCAGATAATGCAAATAAAAATTATCAGAATGCCCTGGAAATTTAAATAAAAGAGCAGTAATAAACTGGTGGAAAATGCCCCCCTAGTACTGGCTGTATAGAAGAACATGCGCTGTGGTTCCTATGACACCCATATCACTGGAGCAGCATCGGATTTCATGTGTGGTTTTTCTATTTCTCTTCCAGGACAGCTGGGGGGAGAACATTAAATCAAGCTAAAAATGAGGCTCTCCTGAATTTGAGAACCAGAGCATATTTTAGAAAGTTCGCCATCTCTCTTGTGACAAAGCCACCTCTGGCCCATTTCTGTCCGTGCCAAACCAAGCACATACGAATACACAAAGGGCTGGTTTTGTTCTCTTTAGTAAACGAGGGTCGCAGGCACACACACTTCAAGTCTGCAGACACATGTCCCCTCCCCCCCCAATGTTCAGCAAGTTTGGCGTACGAGACTTTCCAATCAAAGCAGCACGCTGTCAGATCCCCCAGCTTCGGCTTGGCGCCTTGCCGGCGTTCTGTCATCCATCTCAATCGGGGGAGGGGAGGGGGACAAATGGGCAATTTGCTGTATACCTTTATGGCAGGCTATTGGGAGGGGGAAAATTGACGGTTGAGGAAGAACAGGGCTGTTTGGAACCAGGTTCGTCCTGGTGACTGGCACCTTCAGGGCCGCTTGCCCTGAGTGTGGGAATTCACCAGCCCAAACACCTCAGAGTTTCCCATCACAACTCAGTGATGCTGGATTGACAACACACAGACAGATCACACGGGAAAACCAGGGGTTTAGTCCTGTATGGGCACACAGGAATTCCCCTTGACTTTACTGCAATCAGCATCTCTTAGTAAAAGGGCCTTTTCACCTCAATCAAATGAGTTCTACATCGCTAAGGGATCAGACTGGGGCCCGTCTGGCACATGCAGACGAGAAGCCAGGTGGAATCTGAGGGCTCAGGCTTGTAGCAGATTCGTCAGCCAGTCCAGGTTCAAAGTCAGAGCTGTGAAGTTCACAAGTCAAGGCAGACGGAGTGGGGGTTGGTGAGCTACTGTTGCCCACACAGAGCAGGTGCCAGCTGCTCCATTTAGCAAGGCGGCCCCTGGAGTAGTTCATTTAGTGGTGTGAGAGCCCTTCCGTGCAAGTAGTCTCCCAGAGCACCCCGGCTCTACTTTCTTAGCGCAGCTCTTGTGTGGGGAGGGGGTGGTACTCCCATCCCTCATCTTCAGAGACTGACAGCAGCTGTCGTGTTGCTGTTTACCGTTTTGCCCTGGCTTTGCCTGCTCAGACAGCAGTCCCTCTGGGGGTGTTGGAGTCGGCTGCTTCTAGGATCCCCTCTGACTACAAATCAGACCACGAATCAATTCCCATAGCAAGAATACGGGAGTGTTTTGCCACTGCTTCTTCTGGAATGCTTCTGCTGGTTTCCCTTCCACTTACAGAGGTAAGGTTTCCTGGTGGTCTCCCACCCAAGTATTAGCCAGTTCTATTTCTGCTTAGCTGTTCAGTTGGATCCAGCAGGGGAAGAGAGACCTTTATGGTGTTGTTGGAAGCGGCAAAGAACTGGAAAATCAGCCCATTTTCCATGCCTGTGACATTTGGGCCCATTTTCTATGCCTGTGACATTTGGGGTTTGGGAAACTTCACAGGCTTTTGTGGTAGGTGACATGGCTGTGGCATTTTCTTGGGTGTGACTGACACGGCCCACACAACATCATTCCCAGACAGGCATCCTAGAAGATTGTTAGGGGAGGGGAGAAGCCTTCAAAGATCACAAAGTGACTGTTTCAGAGCCCCTGAAGAAAACCGACAAGCATCTGCATAGTGATTACGTCTTCTCTTTCTGCGCTGGCTTTCAACTGTTCACTTGCCCTTTTCATGGACTTTTTTGGTGATGGGTAACTTTGCCTGGGATTAAGCACATGACAGAAGAGAGGAAAAAAGAAGCATCCCAGAATAAAGCAAAGAACTGGTTTGGGTTCACCTGTGGGACAAAGGAGGGTCCCACCTTAGGTGTCCACTCTCCAGGATGCCCCAGCTTGGCTTCTCAATGGACTCCGGGGCTCAATTGCCAGGAGAGTCCCCGGGCCCAACAGCTCAGAGCAGAACTGGCCAAACAGTTTTGGAACAAGGAGACCAAGGGTGAAAGGATCCCTCCAGAGATGTGATGGAACTGGAGAGCATCATCCAGGGTTCCAAGACGAAACTCCAACCTGCCAAAAGCAGTTTCCTCTGCAAGCAGTCAGCTTTGGATTTTATTTGAACAGAAAACTAACTTTTCTAAGGAGAGGCTCCAGCACCTTCTCCAGAGTTTGCTAGAATGACAACAACCGCATCTGTTGCAGATGTTTATCACAAGTAGGCTGGGATTGGGCACAGTGTAAAGTTTTCTGAATAATTCCTTGTGCCCATGTGAGCCTTCAATCTCACACTTACTCGCCACCTTGATGAAAGCAAGAAAGCTACGTGATGCAAAGCACAGCCACTCGGTACAACTGAAAATTGGCCCCGTTTACCATGAGAGGAGCAACACAAGGCATTAGGAAGGAGTGCCCAATGGAAATCCTGCACAGGCTCCAAAACTAGTTTGCACCGAAGAAATCAGAGCCGCTAATTACTGAGCAATCACAGAACCCGGAGGGCGAGGGACGAGGGCTGGACTTCCCTCCCCGTCCAGCAGAAGAGACACGGACAGGCAGAGCCAAAGGAAACTAGGTCAGAAAAGAAACCCCTCAAAGAAACCTTGGCTAAACAAATTGGCAATTTAGTTTTCCAGAAAACGTGTTGTAAAGCTATCCTGTGGGCAGTTGGAAAATAGCTAGGATTGCATGTAATTTGCTTGGGTTTGGATGAGCCAACTGCAGGGAGTCAGACCATGAAGATCTTAACCATGATTTACTGCTTAATGTTACAAGAGAACCGAGCCAATTGTGATTCCTTCAAAGGAAGGAATCCTTCTTCAAAAGATTGTTTCCTATCTTCAAAAAGGAAAACAAAAAACAGATGCACGAAACTACTGACCAATCATCCTGACACCAATACCTGGGAAGATCCTGGATAGATAATCAAACAATAGATCTACCATATGAACATCCAGAAGCAAGCAAAGATATAACCAGAAGCCAACATGGGTTTGTCAACAACAGATCATGCCAAACAAATCTTATTTCATTATTTTACAAAGTGACTAAATTAGTGGAGCAGTGAAATGCTGTGGACACAGTATACTTGAATTTCAATAAGGTATTTGACAAAGTAAATCCCAACCTACTTCTTAGTAAGTTATAAAAATGTGGGATAGACAGAAGAGAGAGAGACGGGGAGAGAATAGAGAAAGAGATACATTTTTGGACTAATCTTTGCCAAGCCATGTCACAGAGAGATCTTCTTTGGGCAAGATTTAGGGAGAAATCAATGACCAGGGCCAATTAAGGATGCAAATTAATTTTGGCTGAGCCACGGTCTGAAGGGGGTGACTGAGGTCTGTATCTGGTCAGCATCTTGCTGGTGTAGAGGAGCTGTTTAGAAATATGTGGGTGCTGTGTAAGGAAAATGAGAACTAGGCAAATCCAACCAACTTCTTGATTTGGGACTTTTTCTTTTCTTTTTCAGTGCCAGATAAGTACTTTAAATAAACCAGGCATGGGATACTGTAACGTAGAAATTGGCCAGTTTAGTGTAGTGGTTAAGGAGCTGGCCTAGAAACTGGGAGGTGCTTTTTCAGGAGGCAACTGGACTTCTTTTTAAGCACCTTTGGGACAACCATGACCTGGATGACTGAGAATCTCTACAGATGTTTAGCTGTGCAATTTGGGATGAACACCCTTGGAATGGTGGGGGAGTAGGAATAGATTTCCAGAGGGGGGGAAATGGCACAGGAACCATTTGCACCACTCAGGTGACCCTGAGGATACAGATAAACCTCCAAGTGCTTCAAGGACCCTCTAAAAGGATGCAAATGACCAGCTGTCTGCAAGGAGTATAAATCCTTCCATTCCCCACTATCCTGTCAAGAGCTGAGGAAGTTTCTGGGATGAGAAGTGAAACATCTTCAAAAGAAAAAACAAAAAAGCCCAGTTGCCTCCTGAAAAAGCACCTTTGGGAAAAGGAAGACGTATGCATGTTAACCCGCCTTGAGTTATTTGTAAAAAATAAATCTAATAAACAAAATAAAACATTCAAACGGCCTTGGAAAAGGTACTTTACAACCAATAAATTACTTCCTGCCCATGTAAAATGTCACACTGCTCCCCGCCCCTCACCCCACCCCCGTAGTTACATGTTTGCAATACAGGCGCTTGGACAGTATCTGAACTTACAACTGGTTGCCAAGTGCCCCAGGATCGCCATTTGCAATCTCTTCTGTCAGCTTCCCAGACAATCAATGAATTTTCATTCAATATTGTAGTTTAGGAAGGAAAAGTCACCCAAAATGCTCCCCCTAAGAAACACGATGAAAAAAATCACCACAAAATTGCTTTCCAGTTACAATAACACAGTTTAAAAATGTGACATGGGAAATGCTCGAAGACTGAAGCTGTGGTCCAGATCCTTTGCATTCCAGATCATGGGATGATTTTAAAAAGAGGGAAGGAGAGAGAGAGAGAAGAAGAAGAAGAAAGAAGAAGAAGAAAAACCCTATACATAGATATCTAAAACAAACTACTTGAAGGGCAAGATAGGAAAATGTGGAAATATTATCCTGCGCTTAGATTAAATAGTGTCCTCACGTTCATCCATTGTCCTTCTACATCTCCAGCTCTTCTAATGTAAGGAAAGTACAAAATATTGTGTGGGTTACAGTAGTGGCCATTAGAATAGCTTCCTGATATAAAAAAGGGAGAGACTTGATCGGACCCGCCCTATCCAAAGGGCTTTTCTTCATAGTATAAAGCTATGACAGTTAATCCAGTTAATGCATGTGCAAAAACAGGTAAATTCTTCTATTCACAGTTAAATGAGGTGTATATAAAAAAAAAAAAGCAAAGGGGGGGGAAAATTAAAGGAAAAAAAAATCAAGTATTGCAGGTCTCTTTCAGGAATTAGGAAGTTCGTGAGATATGAACTGTTTTAGTCGTTCTAGATACTGTGCATAGAGCTCTATGTCATTGTGGCCAGCCCCTTCCACCCAAAGGGGCTCCACGGCCCGGGGGCACCGCTCATACATTGCCAAACCGTGGGAAAAATCGATGACTTCGTCTTCGGTACCGTGAATCACCAAAACGGGAGAGGTGACTTTTGAAATCTTGTCAATGCTGAGGAAAGAAGCACAAAAGTAAACGCGTTATTGAAGAGGATGCAACGTTCAGCCATACTTTTTGTTTCTTGAAACTTTTGTTCAGGAACCTTGAGGACCCAAAAGGAGAAGACAATCAACCACCGGCCTAAAGTCCTTTAGAAAAAAGAAGCCACCCGTTCTATGGAGGAGTTCAGTGGCAATAGATGGCTCAGGAAAGCATCCTTCTCAAACAACTAGATCTAAAAAATTTCCCTGCCGGTTCTGTGGGTGTGGCTTATTTTGTGGGCGCGGCTTGGAGGTCAGGTGACCGTGTGGGCGTGAGTTTACACTTTACACAGACAGAACACAAAAAAACTTTTACACTTTACAAACACACAACACAAAACAGCACAACTGACTTGACACACCATGCAAAAGCAGCTGTACTGACTCACACACCATGCAAAAGCACACAAAATGGCACCAGCAACAGATTTAA
>JANHFT010003830.1:46361-60241 GCA_032467955.1 Pseudoxenodon macrops
TGTGAGACAAGAAAGAAAAATTAACAGCCAACTCAAATGTAGCTTTTATTTTTTCTTACAACTCCCAAAATGAAACTGAAAAATATGAGGGAGGCTCTCGGAAGGGCTCGTGCTGAGAAAAGGGGGCAGCCTTCTTTCAGGAAGGGCTCCTGGGTATCTTAATGCTTCGAAGTTTAGCAGTTGGAGGGAAACGTTTCTTCGTTCTGAGCAATGGTTTTTCTCCCCTGACAGGAGAGCAGCGCTTCTCCAAATGAGCAATTTCTCCATTTGTGGATTTTTATCTCCCAAAATTTCAGCGATGGCCATGGGGGCTGGGGAACTTTGGGGGCTAAAATCCACAGATCTGGAAGCTGCTCAGCTGCAAATGAAACCGGAGGAAATAGCCAGTCGCCGCTTTGATCAAGAGGACACCTTGGACTAAGGGCCAGACTCCTATTTTAGTTCCATCCGAAGCTGAAAACAAATGTGTATGGAATTTATTCTATTCAAAGAAATGTACCAAATTTATCAAATCGTTTCCACGTTTTTCTCTCTGTAGTTAACCCATTTTTCCATCAATCTCCCCTTTTTCTTTCAGCACATATTTCATTAAGTCAAGCGTCTCATCATCCACACTGCCATGACTTCATCGAGTAGCCCTGGAGTTTTAACCAGCATCCAATCTGGATGCCAACAACAGCTCAAAGGGAACAGGATCCCCCACTGTATCTGAGCAGAGTTGCTTCCTCTTGAAGTTCTCCATCATCGCTGCAGGCGGAAAGCACCAAAACTCCCATTCCAATGAATTTAGGAAAGCCTTCCAAAAGGTCAGAGCAGGCCCAGAGAGATCACGGCCTTCACCGGAGGTGTTGAAACAGAGAGAGGGGGGACATTGGTCAAGAAAGCTTTAATCTCTACTTATGCCCCGGGAGGGGAGGGGGAGGGGAGATCCCTACGACCCCTTCAACTCTCAAATAGAATAACGCCCCCACTCAGCTGAGTGAGGAACAGCTTCCACCCCTTCATTATTGCTTGCTTCTATCTGCACCATCTTTAAAGAGGAGATGCCCAATAGTTCACTGGGACCGAAGCTGCCAAACATTCAGCTCACCTTTCAACTGTCTCAATGTCAAAACAAAACCTCTTGTCTATGGAGTCCGTCTTCCTTCGCACGCAGGATTTCAGAATCAGATGTACAGTGGTGCCCTGAGAGAAACAGAACATTACATTTAAAAGAAACACCAACAACAGGGGAGGTGGCGCTTTAAGAAGCAGGCGCCAAGAGTAACAGCCAACCCTCCAATCAACGCAAACTGAAAGATTAATCTTAATCTCAAGCTGATCTCGGCCAATCAAAGACAAAACCAGGGACCCACATTTTCTCATTACAGGAAAGCTTGAGGGACAGAGGGCCGAAGCAGGAGCAGCCTGGCAGATGTGCCCTTTTCAGCTGGACTCCTGGCCAGGCTCCACTCTTCTGCCAGGAGCCCCCAACTGCCACTGCGGGATCTTGTGCAAGGTGGCCCTGCCAGTGGCTGGAAGGAGCAGCCTCACTTCTGCTTGCACTTCGGAGCCGAGGCTGCTGGGAACCCTCCAGGACTGGGCTGGGCTGTGAAGAAAGCACCCCACCAGGCCCAACGGCAGGGAGCAGGATGCGAAGGGGGACAGAGTGCAGTGGCACTCGGGCAGGGCTGGGCCAGGAGGGTTATATCAGGTGGATCTGCAAAACCGTACGCAAGAGGGGAAAGGAAGAGCTGGATGGGACCGAGTGTGGGGAGGATGTCTGGGTGGGCCTCTGGCAATGGTGGGGATGGATCTCCTGACACCACCTTGCCACTCTCCTTCCAAAAGCCTGAATCCTAGTAGCAGAAATTGAGGAGGTAAAATGCACCAAGATGTGGGCAAGAGGCATGAGATGGAAAGTGACAGGAGGGGTGTGTGGGATTCCTTGGCAGTGCTTGGCCTGGCTTTGCCTTCTCCCTTCCGGAAGGAACGTGGCTTCAACCGGGAGGCCTACAGCTTCTTCTGGCCAGCCACGGCCTCATGCACAACTGCCGACGGTGTAGAACAGCCTCTGTCCACCCTGGAGGGCTGGAGCCAGGAGCCGCCTGCCCAGGCAAAAGCCCTCTGGGGGTTATGCCTTGCGCCTGCACAGCCACACGGCTGCCAGGACTCGATCCTGCTCTGCCTGGATGAGCCAGCAAGATGAAGTTGGGCTTTGCCTGGTCACGGAGAACATGGAATGGAGCCCCGTGGATTCTCTCTCTCTTTTTAATTTTTTTTTATCAGGATAACAATGTAAATAAAGCAGAGCCAGAGAGGGATCAATGGTAAATCTTAACATACAAGCTAATAACTATAACTGTGCTATGTTAACAGTAATTACAATATAACCAAAAGAAAGAAAAGAAAACTTCAACCAAGTTTCTACTTACATTAGCTCATTTACATGTTTTTCCATATTATATCCATAGTTTTATACATCTTTGTTGTGCTGACATTCATAAACTTCCCTCTCATTTCTACCTCTTGTCTCTACCCATTCATAAAATTTATTCCATGTCCTGTAATATTTCAAGTTTTCTTTATCTTTAATTTTTACAGTTAATCTGTCCATTTCAGCACAATCCCAAATTTTCTTAATTATGTCATCATCCGATGTGATGTTCACATTTTTCCAGTATTTAGCATAGGTAATTCTAGCTGCCATCAATATATGTAACACTAAATAAATGGTTGCTTTGTCGTAACTTTCCGACAATATACCTAAAAGGCACGTTCCTGGTTTGAATTCAATATGTTGCTCAGTTATCATTTCTAACCATTTATGAATTTTCTCCCAGTAACTCCGTGCTTTCTTACATGACCACCACATATGGGAGCATGTCCCTGGAGTCTGGTTACATTTCCAACATTTGGCGGAGGAGTTCTCATACATTTTGGCCAGTCTTGCTGGCGGCAAATGCCACCTATAAAACATTTTGTGAAGGTGTTCTTTATAAGCCGCCACCATCGTAACTTTGTAATTTCTCTCCCAAATCTTTAACTATTTTTCTAATTCTATGTTGTATCTGAAACTTTTTGCCCAAGCAATCATTGTTTTTTTAATTATCTCTTCCTCCATTTTATAGTTCAATAATTATATATTTTTAATCAATTTCTCATCCATCCCCATTAAAATTTTGTCCAATGCAGTTTGTTCTTTATATACATCCCATAATTTAACATCTTTTTCGTGCTTTGATTGGATCTGCAATACAGCCACCAAGATAAATCCAACCCCTGCTTCTGCAATTCTTGTCTGGATTTAAGATCACTCTTTTCATCTAAAATTTCCTTGTAATATACAATTTCCCCCCAATTTATAAGATTTGGATATATTATTGCCAGGAGGATTCTCAACGGGCAGCCAGCACACTCACTTCAACTGGGAGGAGCTCATTCGTTTTACTCACCATGGGGAACTCCCACCCACCCATTCTGTGGAGCCCCCAAGGGGTCAGAAGATGTGGGGCTGGAAGGCGGCTGATCCTGCTGATGGGATCTTCCTTATTCTGAATCGACTTAGAATGTCTTCAGGCATCATGATGTCACTATTGTGTTATTGTTACTTGTTTTTACATTTGTTGCTTTTGGATTTTTAATACCATCTGCACCCTCCACAGCTGCATTTGCAAAATGGGCAACTATATAAATGAAAGGGAATAAAAACTTAGCCACCACCTGGGGTGCAATTTGTGGGCAGTGTGGAGAGAATTAAACATTTGCTCCCCATACAAAAATACTCATTCTTTTGCATGTCTTTCCAGTAGGTCTCCTTACATTTGATGGGATTTCTTTCGAAAGAGAAGAAAAAGTTGACAAAGGCACTACCACATTCTTTAGTTCGCCAACACCCCACTTTCTGTTGTGGCAACATATGTAGCATCCTTGGTTTGCCACTCTTCCCATTTCATCTGACGGGAAGAGATCAGAAGGGAATTTCCTGCATGGGACCCCTTTCATACAGGGAAGTGGGGCAGCCAAGGGGGTCCAGCACACTGGAGAGACAATCAGCAGCCGTCTGGCCTCCACCGCCCGAAACAATAAGATCAGCTGGGAGAGGCAAGACAGAGAAATCCAGAGGAAATGCTCAAACTTCCCCAGGAAGAAGTAGAGTATCAGAATGTCTTTTTGGCAGGAGGAGAACATTTTCAGGAACTTTATATTCCTTCCCTTGCTGGCAATGTAACCAGGTGAAACGAAGCTTCCTGTTGTTTCAGTAGAAAGATTTTTCCAAACCTGATTAATAAAGATGCAAATAGGGAATTGCGAGTAAAGAGAGGCCTTGGGTTAGACATGCAAAAGGTTGCCTGGATTAACAGAAATGCTGCTCCTTTAAGAGAGGCTACATTGAGAAAAAGTCTAGAATGAACTACTTTTTGCTTGATAAAAGGGCATTTTGGAGGAACAGTAAAGTGTAGCGAAATAGAAGATTTGGGTAGGATCCAAGACAATGTCATCAGCTTGAGAATCCTAGATAGATGCCTTGGGGAAATGCCAAAGATTTTCTCTTGCCCAGACAGCTGATCCTGATCTTGCACGTTATTAGAAGATCAGTTGTCCCGTTTGGGATTCTTCTGACAAATGACACAATGCAAATCTGGCATGTCAAAGAATCTCTATTCTGTTAAGAGGAGGTTTCCCCAAACTAATGTCTCATAACTCTTGCAATCGCCAGCCTGCCTCTAAAGACTCTAAAATTAGTTGGTGAAGATTACAAACGAACAAAGCCAAGTACACCTCAACTGGAGACCAGAAAGTTAGAGAGGAGGGGAGAAGCCACAAGTTGCCGTTTGAGCCCAGCGTTCCTTAAGGTTCTCCCTGGTTTCCCACCATTGATGCAAGAAGCTACTCACTTGCTTTGCTCCCGGTTTCTGCTCCATGGGTGTCATTCTTAACATCTTTGTTTCCTTCTCATACTGGCAGTAGTATTTGACCCAGGAGATTCCCAGTGCCCCTGCATCAAGTCAAGAGATGAATTAATATCTGAGGGGACACACACACACACACACACACACCATTCTCCACGTTCAGAGACCTGCAGTATCTAATATAACCATCTCAAACACTGCCTGGGTCTCCAGCGCCAAAAAAAGACAAATGGCAGGTAGACCCCTCTCACTTCTCCGGGTTGTAGATTAAAACAAAAAACATGCCACAGGCTAGCTATCACATCCTGGCCCTTGCCGACTTTTCTCGATTCAATATATGTGAGAACTTGACTCAATTCCTTGCCTTCAGTTCTGGTTATAAGGTTGAAGGTAACTAACTGCATGGCCTCTGCTTTCATTGATTAAAGCTCATGATATTCTCATTAGCAGAATGGGAAAGCTAGTTTACATGATGCCACTCTCAGACAACCCCATAGCAGGACGACTACAATGCCTAAAGACTGCTTGTTAATGGCTCCATTCAGCTTGGAATAAAGGGTCACACCTTTACTAATGGTTTACTAATGATTTACTAATAAATCATTTTATTAATGACCAGGACGGGAGTTGATGTGTAACATGGACAATGACAAAGTCCTGCTTCTTTGGAGAAAGAAAAGGATAAGACACAGGTGTAGAATGGGGGGGGGGGGTCCTGGCTGGCAATGATGCACCCACAAAGGATCCAGGTATTCCAAGACAGTGAAGTAAATACTACGCTACTTTAAATGAACAAGATGGTAGAGTCCAGAGTGTGGGAAGTGATTTTCACTCTCTATTCTGCCTTGGCCATGGCCCACACAGAGGAGGGCACCCTATTCCAAACATCACAATCGGGGGCCAGGGGGGAAGGGAGACAAATTGGGACTATCTCAGAAGAGGACTAAATGACCTAGGAACGGAAATTGTCCAGTGAGGAAATTTCATGGAAGCTGCTATGTTCAGCTTATGAAAAAGACGATCGAGGAGACAACAAAATCAACCAATCAGAATAGAGCTGGAAGGGATCTTGAAGGTCTTCTAGTCCAGCCCCCTGCTCAAGCAGGAGACCCTCTACCATTTCAGACAAGTGACTGTCCAGTCTCTTCCTAAAACCCTCCAGTGATGGAGTGGCCACCACTTCTGATAGCAAGGGAGGAAGGACATTTGTTCTCTGTTGCCCCGGAGGACAAGACCAGGACCTGAAATGTAAGGAAATAGAGCCAGGTAAGAAATTAGGAAGAGCTCCCTGAAAATGAGAGCTGTCAAACAGTGGGACAGATCTGCCTTGTACATCCCCCTTTCCTGGAGGATTTTGAAATGAAGCTGAATGCATCAAATAAGGGTGGGGTCAAGAGGAGGCACTTTCCAGTTGTCTGGTTCTATAGGAAACTAACGGGGGGGGGAATAAATACAGGGATCCTGTATTTCTTGAAAAAGGGAACCAGCAGAGTTGCTGTGAACCTGGGAACTCTTTTTGCAAGGATGACCGCAGTCATATTCAGCTCACCCAGAAGCTTTTGTAGCTTCATCTGTCCTGAGGTTTTCAAATAAAGAGCAGAGACTTCATATGAATACAAGTGTGGGCGAACCCTTATACACAGAACAAAACTGAAACTCACAGACGTATCTATTCATGGTCTTGCTGTAAAGTGGTCTCTCAGAGGAGCAGAGCTGCTTTAAAGGGTCTGCCATGGGGTCAGCTTGGCTTAAGAGACCCAAGAATAGCTCAAACCCTGTGATGCAATTATTTACCTCACATTCCTGCAAGACGCCAGTTGATGTCAGTCCCCAAGGACAAGATTGATTTGAGAGTGATGCTCTATGTGCCTTCAGGTGTGCAAATGTTCTTTTCCACCACCCTAGTTTCTGTAGGGACTAGCATGAGACTGGGATACCTCAAGTACTGGGTAAAACCGGTCTTTAGGGCAGGATTCCCTTAATTCTCTTCGGTAGTAACTATTTCTCCCTGAAGGAATGCCCGGACTCAGTCCCCCCTTTGGGCTTCACAGAGCTCAAAAGAGCTAATCTAGAATTGAATACTCTGCCCTTGATTCTCATTCTCCAGGAAAACTGGAGTGCATTCCCTTACTATTATGCTGGTAGCGTATACAGAGGAACCCTTGCCTAATTTACTAATGCCTTATTCATCCTACTTGGGGACAAACCATGGGAATTACAAAAAGAGAAGACAAAGTCGAAAGACAAGGCTCCCAGTTGGTACCTAAGAAAAAAATTCAGGGACACAAAGCAATATTTCAATAACCTCTATACAGAGATGGATGATTGAGATGGAGAAAGAAGAAAGCCTTCCGGAAGATCTCCAAGTATAGGAACTGATATGCTGAAGGATCTCAACAGACAGACAGTAACTGTCCATTTCAATACACTATATTGAAATTCTGTACAATAGAGATGGCACGAAAGCTGGTTGTGTAACTGGGCCAATCACTCTCTCTCAGCCCAACCCACCTCACAAGGTTGTGGTGATGGTGGAATACGTGGCAGGAGTATTAGGTAAGTGTGTCATCTTGAGTTGACATTTCACACACACACACACACAAATACAGGTGGAATAAAAATCTGATGATAACAACAAGAATTCAGAAGATGAGAGCAACTGCTGGAACATCTGAGAAATATGGCCATCAGCAGAACACAAATCAGTGAGATTCTAGCCAAGTTATGCCCTCAAAGAGATATTGTGCAGAAGGAATATTGTGAGAAACCCTGGAGAATTTAGGATGGGCAACACAACCCACTTAGCACATTCCCAGGAATGTTCAACCAAAAGCTTTGGCAAGAGTGAGGCACCTCTTCTTGAAGGTGCTACTTTTCCATGTGGGTCTTCCGCAGCCCCTTCCTTTGGCCACTGTCCCAGGGATGGACCTTCACTCGTGTGCAGACTTCCCAGGAAATCTTGTGAAGCACCTGGGCCAACCCTTCCGGAGGATTGCAGCCCCCCCCCCACTGCTTCAAGGGAGAAGGGATGGCTTGGGCCTCTCTGAATGAGCTCCATTCAAATCCCCATAAAC
Organism: Pseudoxenodon macrops; assembly: GCA_032467955.1. Lineage (NCBI taxonomy): Eukaryota > Metazoa > Chordata > Lepidosauria > Squamata > Pseudoxenodontidae > Pseudoxenodon > Pseudoxenodon macrops. The sequence continues at coordinate 54,328 of JANHFT010003830.1, forward strand.
GGTGCAAGGGATCTCCCTCTATTTGGTCAGAAGCGTCAAGGGAGAAAGAGACCAGGGATGCTTGGGAGAACGGAAGAGGTGGAGAGTTGGACACAGCGGAATGAATATCATCATGATCGTCATGATCATCGTCATCATCATCATCATCATCGCTTGAAGGTTTGAATTGTGCAAGTCAAGGCCCTAACCTCCCAGGTTCATTTTTGAATTGTTTTGCCCCCACCTCCAATCTTTCATTGTCATTGCAATTAATTTTAGGCCAAAAGGTGAATTCTGATGAGATGAGTGGGCAAGGGGACCTTCAGTTGTCTACAAGGAGGCAAGCTGAAGAGCAGAGGTCACTTATTTCCAAGATCTTCCATCAAAGGCATATTTTAGCCATAGCCACAAGGAGTGACTCTTCTCTTTCAGGATTCCACTCTATATAATCTCCTTTAAGAAAGCAAGTCTGCCCCTTACATTTTTCTTGTGAATAGAGGTATCCTTCAAGGGTTGGTTTGCCAGGTAATTTGCAGGTCAGTGGGGCTTCTTTCATTCTTTTCTTGAGGTCTTCCAGCTCTTCACGCGTACTGCTGAAATGATTCCTTGTCTATTGAGCAATGGGAGAAAAGACTCTATTCGCATTTGGGAGGCAAAATCCTTATGTTCAGATGGCCAAAGGGACACTTCAGTGGCCTTCTATGAAAGAGCCAGAGAAGAAGGCTAGTCTTGGTGGAGCAGCCTAGCAATCATTTCAAGCAGAGGCTGCCCAGAGGACCCTGGGGACCTGGCAGAGATATGCAGGAAGTAAAGGGGTGTAAAACATTCTAGGGTCAGTGGGGCTGTCTTGAGAAAGTGCCTCCGCAGAGAACAGTGGAAGAGCCGACTTTCCATCCGGGAGCTTTAATATAAATGGAGGGTAACCACAGTGGCTCTTACCAAAAGTTTAGCCAAAGGGATAATTTTTAAACAATCAAGCATACTTTGGCATCCTGCCTTCATGGTGCTTAGGGAAGGTGGTTTTTTTCCCAAAAAACAAAACAAAACTTTTGCACATTTGGGAAGAATATTTATCCAAAGAGGCTCAACATATTTGAATCGCGACACACGGTTTGCTCTTCCCTGGAGCCTGGGGAAAGAGGACAGAGCCTGGATAGTTGGGTTCAACGCTGTTCTGAAACCAGGCTCTCTCCCTCTGGGCTAGGCAGGAGTTTGAGGGATGGCAGGTCTCCCTCTCTCCAGAGCTCCCATGTCTGGACACCCACCAGCTTCCTAGGAAGGAGGCGGCATAGAATCAACACAGCCAGATTCCTTCTCCAGACAGCCATTTCTCCCTTTCCCAGGTTGGAGAAGTGGAGGAACAGGTCCAGCTCAGCACCTGAAGGGGCCCTCTGATCCGCTTTGCCCTCTTCCAGGGAAGGTAAGTGCTGCAGCTGGGATCCCTGCCAGTGCAGGCCTGGTGTCCTTGGCTAACCGAGAGACTGTCCGAGACACTCCTTGGCTGCCCCCACACCCTTCGGGGAAGACCCAGAATATCTGAGGGGGGCCGCAGGGCAGTTTCAGCAGACAAATATATATTTTAAGTGAGTTAAACTGTACGTGCCTAAGCCTAAAAATCAGTGGTGAGAATAAGAGTGTCACCAAGAATTGCTGCTTCTCCACTTAAAAAGAAGAGGTGGGAAGACACTGGGAATATTGGAAATTCACTTACATTTTGCAAGCTGAGCTGAAGCTGTTGCTTGTATGGAAGGAAATCTTGTGTGAGCTCCACAGTCAGGTTGTTGTAAGTGAAGAGGCTATGAAGAAAAGCCAACACCTGCACAGGGAAGAAAGATGATATTTTTAAAATTGTACAGGCAAAAGCCACAAATGGAACTGGGCCTCTGCAGGAGGAACATGCTGCCAAATGACTTTGCAACAAATCAGAATTGATTTCAACACCGGCCAAGCAGGGCTGATGGGTGTTAACTGACAAGTTACAGATTCTGACCAAGTTCAACCCAAAGAGGAAACATAAGCAACTAATGTTCACCTGCCCTTCCTTACTGAGGCCTCAACCTGTGTGTATCTACGATTGTGTGGAAGAGGTTTTTCCCTTTAATTCTGCATAACTTATTATATCTTTTCTCTAAATCAAGGACAACAATGTTTGAATATAATAGTAGTGGTAGATATGGCCCAACAACCTTTAAGCCCTCTTTTGCAACTTTTGAGGGTTAGCTGGTAGAGGTAATCATTTCTTATGCAGACTTAAGTTTATAAAGTTTATAGAGAATACAGAACCAATTTTCTACTACTTGTAAATGGAATGGAACTATTTATTTCTGTGTGAAACTCTGCACATTTCAGTTTCCTGCTTTTGATCACCTTACAACCAAGAGAAACCCTCAACTTCTACTTATAGCAAAATGAAATAAAAAGAAAAGAAAAGAAAGACTATTGAAGACCAATTTCACCTTCATGAAAATTTATATTTACTTTTTTTCACCTTTTCTTTCCTTTCTCTTTAAGAATAAAAGCAATTCTAAAACAAACAATTGTAAAGGCTTACACTAAAGAGTACATAGGTAGTCTTCTACTTATGACCAGCCACTTAGTGACTGTTCAAAAGTATGACAAACCACCCAAAAGGTACTTACTACCCAGTTCTGAAGTTGCAATACAACTTTTAAAAGGTTGTAAAATCTAGTCGGTCAGTCTAGGTGGGGAGTGGGGGTGGGAGAGGCATCAGACTTACAGGCTCCACAATACTGAATTTCTTGCTCTCCTGCACTTCTTGGATTTGATAAACATATTCCAGGGAAGAGTCAAAAAAAATGTGTCGCTCTTTATCAACCAGCAAATCAGCCTGAACAGAAAAAAATAAAGAAAAAAAAATACTATGCAATATTTCTGCTGCAATTAAGGAAGCTGTAAATCTATGAGTGGCCGACCATTATTTCTAAAAGTAGAAAGAGAGGGGGAGGGAGGAAAATACCCCAGAACAGAAAACACCATGTGTTTTGAATTGTTTCCCAAGAACACATTGTATTAGCTCTACTAGCCAGAATTCCTATTTGAGACTTGCATTCATTTCAAAGTGTCCATTAAAGCGGGCAAATCAACAATACTTTACATAACAAATAGGGGGAAAGTGAAATGAAAAATTCACTGATTTCTCTCTATTACGAATTTTGCCAGTTTGTGAATTTTTATTTCTATTCCACCTTTATTACATTTACAAAGAACTCAAGGCAGAAACATATCCAACACATCTTCCTCCTCCTGTTTTCCCCCCAACAACCCTGTGAGGTGACACCCAGCTGACTTTCATGGCTAAGGCGGGACTTGAACTCACTGCCTCCTGCTTTCCAGCCTGGAGCCTTAACCACCAGACCAAACTGGGTCTCCAAACCGTCTTCAGGAAGAGACTCACTGACAACTCGGGTCCAGCTCCAGGCCCTGCTCACGGGTGCGGAAGCCAGGCGAGGGGGAGGGAGGTGTTGGGCCCAGACTAGCAAAATCCCCCCTTGGTCCCCTCTTAGCCAGCGGAACTAGCTGGCTGACCAATAGGAGGTCCCAGTTTCTCAGACCAACCTCCCTGACAAAGTTGTTGCAGGGGTGGCTCTTGCTCCTGCTTGGCCCACCACTGGGGATAAAATGCAAGGCCCAGAATGCTTTTGCTTGCCAGAGAAGTGCCAAAATAAACAGATGTAATGAGGGCAACATCTGTACAATTGTGGCCTCTTATATCAGTTCATAGAGGTAACTGTCAATCATTGATTGATAACCTTACTGCCAATCCGTTTGCTGTTGTGTGTGTGTGTGTGGGGGCAGTCAGTGGGCCTGATCCCCTGGTGGGAGAACTCAGGGGTGGGAGAAAACTTCCTATCAGGCAGAAAAGGAACAAGAAGCACCGGGGGTGGGGGTGGGGGAAATGCAGAGCAAGGCCTGTGTCTTGATCTCCTGAAGAAATGACCGGACATAAATAAACAACAGACAGCCCCCTTGACCTGCTTGGCTACAGGAAGATGCCTTTCTTGCAAAGCGAAGTTCTCTGACCACCAACCCAACCCTCAGGCTCTCCTTTACCTCTTGAAGTTGAGACTCCTTTTTCTTGGAAGATAAATGCAGGTGGCGGTCCAGCATGGAGTAAAACTTCTCCCCATCCTTCTCAAACTTCTTCTTCCTTTCCTACGGAGACAGAATTTGCACAAACGTCTACTGGGATCCACTGAGCACAAATGGAAGAGCCAAATCAGAATTCACTTGAAATGTTAAAACTTGGATGTTCAGAGAGGAAGGAAAATTGTTCTGATTATGCTCAAAGACTTTGCTAATATTATTTTACATAATCCCAATTTCTGTCTGGGGAATGCCTCCTCAAGCCCAAAATGTAAGTGTTTTGGTTTACACGCGCCCGCACGCACGCACACACACACTTACAACTATGTTTGAACTTAGCCAATGAGCGCTGTGAATGGAGGATTCTCAGATTAGTTTTTCCTATGATTTGCCCAGAATGTTCATGAGTAAATCTGAACTGAATGCTCATCTTTTGTATCTCACCTTTGCAGAAAAACAGTTTATTTCTAACACAGACCCTGTGTAAAATGTTAAATTGCACTCAGTCCAGGAATAATTAAAGTAATAGAACAACAGATTAATAAATGAACTCTTAAACCCTTAGACTTTACTACTGTATATGAATTCTACTTTCTATTAATATTACAAGTATAGTTCATAAACATTACAGACTATGATATGAGACCCAGTTTGGTGTAGTGGTTAAAGTGCTGGCCTAGGAACCAGGAGATTAGTAAACAACATTTACTAATTAGTAAACAACATTTACTAATGAATTGTGTTATTCTAGATGAACAGAACAAAATATTATTCTATTATATCATAAAATCTCTGCCATAGTAACAAATATTACTACTGTAGAATATACTGCCTTTTCCAAAACAGATCATCAGAGATTTCCAATAACCATTCCTTGACATCTGGAATATCACATTACCAATTTCTCAATATAATCTTTCTTGACACCCCTATGCTCAATACAACTATATTCCAAAGCTTTGTTATATAACATTACATTAACATAAAGATTTTCCTACAAATCTGCTTCTATACATGAATGTGCTATCCCAAAAAGGTGCTAACTGATCACACAACTGTATCATTTAAGTCAAGGAACCTGCATTTTTTTAAATATCTCCAGGGTAGAAAATCTGATGTCCATCCTTTCAAATATGTTCTTCATTGACTCCAATCCACCCTAAATACAATTTTTGATGAATCAACCTGAATGTTGTCTACAGATCACTATTTCTTTAATCATAACATAGACTAAAGAAATAGTATTCCCAAAAGTTCTGTAGTGTGTTACCATTTTTAATGTTACCATTTTTAAAATCATAAATCCACTACAGAACTTTTGGGAATACTATTTCTTTAGTCTATGTTTGAAATATTCTAGAAATGTCCACTTTAAAAGTATTTTTGAGCTTTTGATAAAAATATATTACATGTTTTAATTCTGACATGGATTCCATCAAGTAAAAATGCATAGATACAGCCAATTTAAAGTCATGATCTCAGCTTTTGTGCAAACTTTGCAACTTACCCCCAATTTTCATAGTAGTAGTTTTTCCAAAGAAAAATGAGTTATCACACATGTCTCTGATGATCAAAACTCTATCAGTATCCCAAAATGGCCCAAAGATTTTTCACCACTCCTTGAAATAAAATACCATATTTTTCGGAGTATAAGACGCATCTTTCCCCCCCCTAACAGAGGGTGGAGATGTTGGTGCATCTTATACACCGAATACAGCAATTTGGGCCTCCTGAAGCCCAAACCCTCTGCGCACCCCATTTTTGTGAAAATGGGCCTGTTTTTCACAAAAATGGGGTGCGCAGAGGGTTTGGGAGGTTTGCAGAGTGCTTC
>JANHFT010003830.1:60341-72030 GCA_032467955.1 Pseudoxenodon macrops
GGTTTGGGAGGTTTGCAGAGTGCGTCTGTGGGCTGTGGGAAGGCAAAAACTCCCCTGTTTTTGAGAAAAACAGGCAAAAAATGCCCCATTTTTTGCTAAAACGGGAGAAGAACGGGGTGCATAGAGGGTTTGGGAGGCCTGCAGACTGCTTCTGAGGGCTGGGGAAAGGCAAAAACACTGTTTTTGTGAAAAACAGGCAAAAAACAGGCCATTTTTTGCAAAAACGGGGGTGTTTTTGTTCTCCCCTAGCCCCCACAAGCAGTCTACAGGCCTCCCAAGCCCTCCGTGCACCCCATTTGTCACAAAAACAGGTGAAAATGGGTCTGTTTTTGCAAATAACAGGGTGCACAGAGGATATGGGAGGCTTGCAGAGTGCTCCTGGGGCCAGGGAGGACAAAAACTTTTTTTTCGTACTTATCTCTTTGAAATCTTGGTGCGTCTTATAGTCTGAAAAATACGGTACCTTTTCTGCTACAGGTTATATGCTAGCCATAACCACATAGGAAATACGTCTTTATATTTTCATTTTACAAGCAGCTATCTGATAAGGCCATTTGTTTTAAAAAAATCACAGGAATAAATGTTGCCATCTTATAAAGAATATCTAGATTTCAATCTGATAAAAAGGAAGCAGATATCTGATCTGCCTCAGTATTTGCTTAAAAGAAGAATTGTGAATCAGAGAGAGCCATGCTGGTCTGTGACAGCCAAGAATCAGGAGTCAGTTTATCTGTTGAAACTAAGAGTGCTCTTCCTCAGATGAACGATGTTGAACTTCATTCAACAATATTGCCACTCGATGCACCTGATGAAATGAGATGTTGCTCACAAAAGCTTATGGCTTCTGATAAAATTGGTTAGTCAGAAAAGGTGCCACCAGATTCCTTCGCATTGTTTGAATAATGATGGGCAGTCCCTGCAGGAAGAGCACCCGTGAGTGACAATGACTCACAAATTTAGAAGGGAACGAAGACGGATGGTCTTCACTATTTCTTGACCTTTTGGCTAAGAGCAAAACCTCTGTGGTTGCTGGAAGGGCATTCAGGCAGGAATTCACTTCAGAAGGACTCCAACCCAAATTTGTACTTTAGGCAGAACTTGCATTTGTGAATGGGCTGCCTATTGCTCTGCATTGCCTTTCCTTGAACAAGACTGCTGAAAACAGGGCTGAATATTAAAAATGGGTGTCTGAAAGCATTACGCAGCTTCCGTGGTTTGTCAGCTCAAGGAAGGAAAACGCCGTATACCATTTTTAGTAATAGGCAACCCGTTTGCGTCTAGGGGTTGTGTTTAAGTCTGACATTCTTAACCTGGGCATTTTAAACTCTATGCCCGTGATGGCGAACATACCGCATGCGTGCCACAAGTGGCACATGGAGCCATATCTCGCAAGGCATTGCCCTATGTAAGCTCCAGCACTCATGCGCAAGCTGGCCAGCTGATTGTTGGCCTTCCGGAGGGTGGGGGAGGCCGTTTTCGCCCTTCCCAGGCTTCAGGAAGCTTTTCTGAAGCCTGGGGAGAGCGGAAAACATCACAACGGGCCAAGCGGAAGTTGGGAGACTTCAGTGAGACCTGCACGGATGCGCAGGAGGGGGCAATGTGTGCATGCACAGGGGAGGGCATTGCATTATGGGTGTGGGCATGCGCACACACACTATCGTGCACGCCCTTTTGGTACCCAATCAGAAAAAGGTTAGCCATCACTGCTCCACGCCCTATGACAAAATAGATGAATCCTATAAATCAGATCTTTTTTTAAAATGTAGCCTTCCTGAATCACCCATGCGAGCCAACCATAGGAATCTGCTGGTCTAACCCCCTCCTCTCCCAGCGGTGGACCACAAGAGGAACAGGCTGCCTTCAATCCCACCCCCAAAAAACGAAAGGGACTGAGCTGAGCAGCTGCCGCAAAGGAAGGAGGAATCGTTCAGAAAAGGAGGCATGCAGCAGGTTCTGCCAGATGAATCATTAACCGGGAAGGTTTGGTTTAGTTACCTCCATCACATTTTTTTCACACACTGAAGAGATTCAATCACCATTATTTTTAGTAGAAAGTATGTTTTGTTTTGGTTTGATTTAACCCGACCAGATATTCTTCAGGGAGAGGGAGAGATGTAGAATTCATTCTAAATGGAACAGCCCCACAAAGCCATTTTCCGGCCAGACTGTTCCCATATTTATGTTCTTCCAAGATGGAGCAGTGATCTGAGTAGCAATGAAGGAGGCAGAAACTTTGAGAAATCACTGGGAGCTCCACCATGTCCAGGTCAATTAATTATTATGGAGGTTTGGAAAGTATTTTGTTGTGCCAAGAATGTAACTATCAATAATTTCAAAAATGTGATTTGTAAAATGTTCACAAGATCTTATTTATGCCCCTCCCCCCCAAAAAGGAATCTTCTGTGCCGTCTCGCTCAAATTCTTGGGACTGAGTTTTGCTTCATCTCCCCCTTTCCAGTCATCTCCCCCGTCCGCCTATTGACAGGCTGCTGCCACCGCCGCCCCTTTCCATCACCATCACCCCCATTTTTCTAGGCACTGCAAGAGCCATGCCGTGCTCCCAAATTAAAAAGGAATAAACAATACGGTACCCCAAGGGAGAGGAGGAGGCCTTTGCCCTTTTCTTCTCACCCTGAAATCCAGCAAGGATGAGCTGCTGGCCTAGACTTTAGGAATAGGACACACACACACCCCTCTGCAAGGGCCACCAGGGTCAAGCAGAGAGGCTGGAAAAGGTCCCTCACCTACAAGGAGCTCCTTGGAATGAGAGACTCACTCTCGACTGAGTAAAAAATGGCACTTAACGAATAATCAAATGTGAAGGTTAATTTTGTGACTTTTCAGAAGGCCAATTCAAAGTTGTTTGTATTTCTTCAGCTGTTTTACAATATTCATAGTCTTTGCACAGGAGACTATTGCGTAGCTCATAATATGGAAAGGACAAAGTCAGAACACGCTAATTTTTAAAAGTATTAAAAAAAACATCACTACTGATAAATGTAGCCATCCGAGACAATCCTCTGCAATTTATTTATTTCTAGCAACCGGCTAGAGATACTTTGAATGAGCACTGAGAATCACACAAAAAGGATGCCATCTCCTCTTAATACAGTTATGTTACAAATAAAATGGGGTTAGATGGAGAACTTACTTTGGTGAATCCAATTTGCTCCTTACGGAATTTTTCAAGAGGTTTGATCAACAAATTACTGGCATTTTGCACCTGTGAGGAAAAATGTAGCCAAATTATAAGTAGGCAACAGCACTGAACCTTTTAAATCTGCATAATTTGGTCTTCCGCTGTGCTCCAGAACTAATTTTGAAGTAACTCCTTTGGAACTCTGCAGAACTAAGGAAGAACTCATGTGACACGAGAGTTCACATGAGCAGAGTTTGGTCAGGTTCTCACCTCAAACTAAGTCCGTGAGACCAGCCACTTTGGTTTTTCCAAGAAACCATAATTAAAAGCTAATCATGGAAAGTCGTAGCGCAAATCATGATATGGTGTAATAGGGTTTGTGTAATGTGATGTGTGCTTTCAGGAAACCTCCCTGTTCCAACAATTTAGAGACCTCAAAAATTCTCAGTTGCCAAGAGCTCTATAATATCTCAAGCATCTCTTGGAAGCTCCAAGATCTTGGGGTGATCAGTGTCCCCTGGAAGGGAGTTTCTTAGAAGTTTTGTGCCCTGAACTGAAGTGAAAGAACGGTGGAAAAATCTGAAAGAAAGAGGACATACAGTTTTGCAAGAGAAATGGGTATTTAAATCAAGCAACTGCTTGATTTAAAACCCCAAGAAATACCCATAGTAGTTAAGATGTTTTAGTTAAGGCATCCAATAATTAGGAGTGAAATGCACAGAATCCCAGAAAACCCGCAGAAACAAGGTAACTGACTCCTTTCCAGCAGGGAATTCTGCAATGGCCACTACGTTAGAAGTTGTATTAGTGTAGCTATTACTAATCTGTCAAGAGTTTGTTGCAGAAAATCAAATCCAGAAAGCACACACAGGTAAACTGATTCAGCAGGATTCCTTAACTTCTTTATATACAATATAATTACACATGAGTAAATGTACAATACCAATAGCTGGCTCACAGGCAGAGGAGAGAACAGAGATGAGTTTCAGTTCAGAGCAGACAAACAGGCAAACTTGTTTAGTTTCTGTTTCAGAGCTTCTGCACAGACTCAGTTGCCTAAGCCACGCCCAAACTTCTTCCTTAAGTTTCTATTTCCAAAACAGCCCTCATTGGCTGACCCAGTTTGCCTATTCATTGGCTGACCTTGTCACCATGCTCTATTCCAGTTGATGAATATGCTCTGACATAATCTTATTTTGGCTGGATCATGCAACCTATTAAGTTATGGTTTTAGTTGGTCAAATAAACCGTAACTGCAGAGATTATGCCATAAGCCACGATTTACAGTTCCCAAGGTTCAACACTAACACAACATGCTGGACCCAAACCAAACATGCTTTGGGTCATGCAAGAAGTGTCCTTACCATCATGGACCTCTCAAGTTCCACCTCTTGGAGCAGCTCTGCAAACTCCTTAAAGGATTCAGCTGAAAAGGAGAGAAAATACTGTAATGAGAAAAGTTAAATTGAGAGATTAAAGACTTGAGAGCCAGTTTGGTGTAATGGTTAAGGCACCAGGCAACTGTGAGACCCGCCTTAGCTATGAAAGCCAGCTGGGTGCCTTTGGGCCAGTCGCTTTCTCTCAGTCCAACCCACCTTACAGGGTTGTTGTTATGGGAAAAATAGGAAGAGGGGGAAGGCTTTGAGAAATGTTTCTTGCCTTGAGTTATTGGTAAAACTAATAAAGGTGGGATACAAACAAAGACTGACTGTAAGAGATGGGAATATACTGTACTTCCTTTGCCCCCCACCTTGCCTTTAGTATCCTCATGGTGGATTGATACCCAGATATAATTAATACCATGTGTAGCTTTCTTGGCCGGTTATCATATCAATGTTTCAGGAGAGATTATTCAGCGATGGCCACGAGAAATCTTCTGAGCAAACAAGAGGAGTCTCCCAAGTCTCCCATGTCCAAAACAACCCCCCACTGGAAGCAAATGAAGCATTTCCACATGATAATTTTATTACTGCCTCAAATCTGGGTCAAACCACATATGGCTTCTGATCCAGAGCCCGACGTCCTGCCTCGGCTTTTTGCTTTAATTCAAAAGTGCACAAGAAGATTTATCTTTCCTGCCCCAACGCAACGCTCACAAATTCTTCCCTTTCCTTACAGGACAACATGGATATTGGATATTTATGCAGTGCCAAATCTTTTTTGGAATTTATCAACCTCTTCCCCTCCTTCGGTTTTTCTGTCTTCTCCTCAGGGTGCCCCAACGCTCAGCAGGGAGGGCAGGAGGGCAGCCCAGGCCTGCTGCTTTCTGACATTCGTCTTTTCATCGCGTTGGATCTGCCCTGACTGTTCACACCTTCACTTATTCTTCCCCCGTATGTACATTCTGCATGATTTTACAAACATTTAGTACTTTATACCGCAATAAAAGAACTGATCTGACATTTGCATCTATCAATCCCTCCACCAAGGCGTCCATCTCAAATATTAATAGGCAAAGTAATCGTTGATACAAGTGGGTTGTTTGTCAGCTACTGCAAGAAATGTGAGTAGCAAACACCCTCTTTGGAAAAGCATTCTCAAAGGAGGCCCTCCAGCCTCTGTTCTTGCCGTGGGAAGAAGTAGAAGGCCACCTCCTGATGAGGACAGAATGTCTCACGAGTCCTTTCCCTAACAGGGAGGGATGAGGACCTGAAGGCCCCTTTTCCCAAGAGACGGGAGCTGCGTTGGGTTAAGGGCCTCCCAAGCCATGCTGGGAAGGGGAGCGGGAGGGTCCCATTCTTGGAAACACACATCCCAGCTGTTGCTGGGTTCCCCAGGCTGCTGCAGGGGCCCCTTGGCCAGGGGAAAACAAGACATAAATCTACTAGCCGTATCAACAAGGCCAGATATAATTTGAATTTTTAAACTGAACAACTTGCACTTCCCAATGAAACCTCAGCTGGCCCAATACACGGCTCCTGCTGTGGCTCTGAGGTCTTCTAAGTCCTGCTCTGCCCATCGCAAGAGGGCTAAAGGTGGCAGTCACGGAGAGGCCGATAAGCGTGCCGGATAGGTTTGGTGCACGATATTCTAAACTGAATTGCAACCAAGAATGTTATTACTCAAGCAGGACATTAAATGGACTTCTAGCGCCTAGCCCTGACAAGGCAAAAGTGGCAGCTGTCCAAAAAAGCACTTACCAATGTTGATTTCATCATCTGTCAGAGTGTCCCCAATGAAGTCAAACTGGAAGGACTGGAGCGTCAAGGAGAATTTCTGGACAGCCAAGGAATAATCTGGGAAAGTTTAAACAGGAGAGTTTCACACGTGAAGGAGAGCAACTCAATTTGCAGAAACCTCATAGCTGAAGCAGAACGCTGATTTTGGAATTTGGCCCCCGGGGACTTTTGAATGAAAGCTGGGCTCCCCCCAAGCATCACCTGCTTACAAAGAGGCAACCGGCCCCTCGCAGCTGACTTGCCTGTCTCGTCCTGGCTCCTCCCCCTTCACCCACGGCCCCGCCCACGGCCTCTGCAGCTTCTACAGAACGCCCTGGATGCAACTTCTGACTTCTGCTTGCCAAAAATGCCTTTGGGGCCAACAAATATTCTTGGAAATAAATCTTACGTTGAAGGCTGGCACTTGATTTTATAGCATGGCAGCTTCTCAATATTTTTTTTAATGAAAACAATCTGTAATGGAATCAGGAATCGGAGAGAGGCAGCAGAGTGAATGTTTACTGCTGCTCTCCATGGCTATTAAACTGCCTTCACCAGTTTTAAAATAAACATGCAGAAGAGAGATGCTGGGGTCAACATAGGGAAGGAAGGAAGGAGGGAGGGAGGAAGGGAGGGAGACATTTGGAGGGCTGTTCTGGATTTGGTTCTTCTGCAGAAGAGTCATCCAACTGAATGGCTCTGCAAAACTGTTTGCCAGCAAGGCCCGCCCTCCAAGAGCCTGCCTTTCCCCACCTTTGAGACTTTCACTGGAGATCTTGCACCTTATAAGCAAAATGTGCTTTTATTGATTGCATATAATTTATACTTCCATTCAAAACCACTTTTTTTTCCCAGGATGGCTTTTGTTACTGACCCTTAACCTTCCCCCTTCATGTTCATGTTCATGGATCAGGTTTTCAAGCGATGAATTCTTATTATTTATTAGCATTTGTTTTATTTGTATCCTGCCTTTATTACTTTTTATAAACAACTCAAAGGAGTAAACATAAGAATATAGGGGCTGGAAGGGACCTTTATCATCTTCGTTGCTCTTCTCTGCACACTTTCCAGGCTCTCAACATCTTTTTTCCATCATAGTGACCAGAACTCAGTTTGGTGTTCCACGTGTGGCTTCAGTATAAAGTGACATAATCACTTCTTGTGATCTTGATATTGTCCCTTCCTACAGGATTGGTTGTGATTGTGATGCTTCCTCTTCCTATGTTATTCTTCCCTCTCAGTGCAACTGAATCTGCAGGCAGCATATATGAATTAATTTACTTTTGAGTCAAAATGCCTCAAAAGCTCATCTGCTCTCTTTTTCTAGGCATTCTGGAATTTGGAAGTTTAGAAAATACTTGCATAACCAAAAGCAACTCGGTCTTAAACACCAAGAGAAGATGACTGTTCTGACCAGCTCCATAGAATTGCATATGAAATCAGTGTTCAACAGAGTTGCTTGGTGGCACATGAATTAATTTGAAGGGCAGGCAGCAAAACTCTCAGGAAAAAAACTCTGATTGCCACGCTGGGTTTATGGAGCAGAATCCGAAGAAGAGCTGTTTATGCTCTTCAGCCTCTTTTGAAGGCCAACAAGCCACAAGGAAGCAGAGGGCCAAGCAGAGGGCAGATCGACCGGGCCCTACACTGGTAAAATGCCATGGAACCAGTGAGGAGTTCAATATCCGCAGGCCAATGAAACCTCTGACTGGTCAGGTGAGCGAAGGATCCATGGGAAAGGAGAAAGAAAAGGACCTAGAGCAAGATCCTGCATGGCCAGGAGCAGCATTAAGGGCAATGGACCAAGAACATTAAAGGAAATAAAGTGCAGCGGGAATGACACTGTGTGTGTATCATTTACTCTTTCCACCCTCCCCTCCCCATCCCTTCCTTATTTTAACCATACATCCACATTTTGAGGAAGGTGGAGCTGTGATTCAGGGACTGGCAACAAAAAGACCTCCACAGATTTGCAAGAAAACAAGGACTCAAGATCTGGATGTTCCTTCATCTCCACCCCGACCCTGTCCTAGCTTCCTGTCAGTTCTTTCACCACACCAAGCCTCTTCCCATGGCCAATTGCCACATTCTCAAGTGTAAAAAGATTGGTTTTCTGAGCTTAAGTAGAATCTAATTTGCAGTGTCTTCAGCAGAAAGCATCTAGGAACTGGATACGGGTGTGCCGAGGAAGAGCTGCAGAGCCCCAGATGGGCTACGTTGAAGAGGAACAACAAGAACAAAAAGGCCAGCTGGGACAGAGAGACGACATGCTGAAGCCAACAGCCACTCAACTCAGACTCAGCCCCCAACAAGCTTCTACCTTCCCCTTCCACTTGTTCTGCTAGGCACAAAAGATAAGAGCTCTCCAGAAAGCCCAACTTATTTTCTGAACCTCCGGACAGCCAATGGTTCTTCCAAGGTTCAGGAGATGACTTGGCCGTTCCTCAGGTTTATTCTGTTTGACCATGGCACGAAGAGCGGTAACGGGATGCAACTGATAATGCATGGAGAACGGGGTTTGGCAGGCATTTTACTCTCGTTTACTTCCTCAAACTCTCTATGCTGCTGGAATCCTTGTAGACCAGAGGTGTCAAACTCAATTTCATTGAGGGCCGCATCAAGGTTGGGTTTGACCTCAGGGTGGGTTGGGTGTGGCCAGGGTGGGAATGGGCAACCTGACAGGTGTCGGGGGCACCTGTGGTGGGCCGAGCACTCTGCCAGCGAAAATGGGCTCCCAAGCTCCGTTTTCGGCTGAGACAGCCTCCTGCAACCCTCTGCCCGTGAAACGGACCTCAGGAGAGCCGCACGTGGCCCTCTCGAGCTCCGTTTTCACTGGCAGAGGCACTGCAGGGTAGTCCTTCGCTGTTTCCAAGGTGGCCTCGCGGGCCAGATCTAGCCCCCGGCCCTTGAGTTTGATACCCTGTTGTAGACCATTCTTTTGACAAGAGGGTTTCCTTGCTAGAGATCAAACCACTAAGGAGGAGGTAATGTGAAAGGCCCTTCACTCTGTATTTTACTCTCATGCTTCGCTAGAATGCATGAAGAACGTTTGCAGCTTCTGTGCCCAAAATTTCCTGCACAATTGTCAAAAGCATAAAGTCCCATCTTTTGGCAAGATGGGGTCAAAAACATGCCAGTGGAAGACCTTTTGGCTCCTTGTCCTTCTTGGCGTGAAATTAGAAACAGCAGCTGATATGAAGTGTTCCGATGCTCATCAGAAGCGTAGGGGGATTTTCATCCTCTCCAACAACCTGAGCCTAGAGAAAGGGCGCTTCCTAGGAGGGGATCTGGGATGGAGAGAGGAGCCTTGACTGTCTGGAGGTGGCAGCTCTCCAAGATTAATTTCAGCTTTGAGATCAAACTGGTGAGAAAGGATCCAACCCAACAGATTGGTGGCAGATTTTCTGAAGGCCTACTATTGACATATGGTTTCATTCACGCCACCGGAACAAGGCAGGGTCAGTCTGCTTCAGGCCCCTGCATTAGGGATAGAGCGGCCAGAGGCCTCAGCCAGCCCTTCTGGGGCCAGGGAGTTCTGCAATGAACTCTAAAATCTTCAGTCACATTATTAATCAATACACACTTGCAAAATGCTTTGCTATAACCAATAAATACAGTAACCAACATGACATCTAGTGGTCCCGCATGCTAATCAAGCTTTATGTAAAGAACAGTTTGAACTAAGCCATCATTTGGGGATACGAGCAGCAACTCCTGAATCCTTGGTTTCTACACCCTCTTCCACCACCCACCACCCCTCCCTGCAGGAGTTGGTGCTTCGGTTTTAGATCAAGTACAGACTACATGTCATTGACAAGCAGTATTTAATTTGAAGTAGAAGGCAACTGCAACAAGACATAAACCATAGTTTATGGGGCTGTCTTGAGTCAATTAAAGAGAACTGGGTTTAATTCACTTTAGGAAGCAAAGATCTACCGTATGCTCATATTAAGTTGCCATTAATCTAAAAGAAAGTCTTATTTCCAATCTCCTCATCAATTATGAGATGGATAAGAGAGAAGAATGTCTAAACTCAGGAGAGGAGGTTCATTCTTATCCTAACAGATACCGTATTTTATCAGGACATTAGGACAACATTATTAAGGGAGAAAGACACCTTCATTTGCGCTAATCATCCGAAACGCAAACATTTTCTCGTCACAAGGGCTGAAGGGGCCGATCAAGCAGGACTCTGCTTCTATCTGGGCTGAGGGGATGACTGGCCCAGAATCCCCCAAAGAAACGGACCTGCTTCACCCTCCCTGATGCTGCAACCATTACACCCCACTCTCTTTGCCCCGTCCGGTTCTCTCCAGATGCTGGGATGCAAATCTCTACTGCACCCTATGGTTTTATAAAGGGCTAATTCTGTCCCCAAAGTTTTTGGTCATCCTGCAACTCTCTTCCGCATCACAGAGGGGCACTTAGCCTCCTGAAGGAGAGAAGCCCCCAGCGTGGTCCTCCTTCCTGTTCCTATTGTGCAACTCAGTGCTGAAAAAAGATCCGGCAGCTGAAATCCATTCAGTCCCCACAGAGGAAAAAGACGGCTGCCCTGCTCTTTCAGGAGGAGATCGAAGGGCACAAATATACTTCATGGGGGAGGGGGGGTTAAGCTAAAGTTATGTTTCCTTAGAAGTTGGACCACAATGATTCCCATGTATCACTTTAAGGTTATTGAAATTGGGGGTTTATTAAAAAGCAACAACAGCAGACTGCCAGAACTAAATCCAAATCAGTTGGATGTGGAGAACATTTGATATGAAATGGAATATTAAAAAACCTACTGATACATGAGTAACAAAATAGAACCTATAATGGAGACTTTGCTGATTTCCTGGCAGTGACAAATGAAGCAAAAAGTTCTATCGGTAATTTAGACATGTTTATAACAGTTTAGACTTTTTATTTCCCATTTTGAATTTTTATCTTTTGTTTTTATAGAAATGTGATGTGAATGTGCCATATGATAACTAAAGATATGATGCTCCAGACGCTTCCCCAGATGCCAGTTCAGAGGATGGACCAGTCCCAGGTACATCAGGAGGGCAGTTGGACAATGGCTCCGAGCAGCTGCCCAATCTGGCTGTAGCACAGCTACAGCAGGGCAGCCCTGAGGCTTCAGGTGGGGGGGGGGAACACACAGGTGCAGCCGATTAGTGAAGATGAGGAGGAACTACCGTATTTTTCGGCGTATAAGACGCATCGAAGTATAAGACGCATCTAACTTTTGGGAAGGAAAACAAGAAAAAAATCTGCCTCCCAGCAAACAGCAAACAGTACAGATGATATACACTGTTTGTTGTGTACTTCTGTGTATGTGTGCCTGACCCATAGAAATAGCAAAGAATTGGAGAAATGTACATTCTGGCAGTATATTAATGCCAGAAAGTTT
>JANHFT010003831.1:0-15891 GCA_032467955.1 Pseudoxenodon macrops
GTCAGCTACCTTTATTGGATCCAGGTGGAGGCAATACGGAACTGCCGGCAGGCTGCAGGGAAGCCGCTTTTATGGGAATCCCTGATTACCTGCCTGCCACTGACATGGCTTTAATTTTCCCACCGCTAGTTTATCCAACCAGCGGCGGGCATGCTAATTAGTCCTCCCAGAGGACATAACAGAGAAAATAGGAGGAAAAGAAGTAGTAATAGACATGTTAGCCACCCTGAGTTATTTACCAAAATAATGATAAAGCGGGAAATCAATAAAAATAAAACAAATAACTGCTCAGACATTATTAATATTAATAATAACAGCTACATTTGGGAAAATGTACATTACATGAATTAATAATATGGATGGAGGATATCAATTATTTTCTTTCTATTTTGACTAGAGTTTGGGTGAACTGCTTTTTGTTCATCTAGGACCAGAAGCTGACAAATGTGGGTACTGGCTGAATTTTATGTTTTACACTTTCCCATTTGTTGATTGGGGGCACATATTTGATTTGGGGATTATGCTTCTTGTCCTGAAGATGTAAATACAATTATAAGCCAACTTGAAATTAATTTGTGAGGTATTCTACGATGGAAACATTATGATATAGAGTTGTCCCACACATAAACTATAAAGCTTGTGCCACGGTATTCAGATTTCTGGTTTTAATATTTTGGGCAAATACACTTGTTTGAATATTTACAATAGTAACATGCAGAAATACAAAATAATTTATGTTTT
The DNA here is from genome assembly GCA_032467955.1 of Pseudoxenodon macrops. Classification (NCBI taxonomy): domain Eukaryota; kingdom Metazoa; phylum Chordata; class Lepidosauria; order Squamata; family Pseudoxenodontidae; genus Pseudoxenodon; species Pseudoxenodon macrops. The sequence continues at coordinate 742 of JANHFT010003831.1, forward strand.
AAATAGGTGAAGTCAAAGAACAAATGGCGTCATAGATGGACTCACCAGTAGTGAGTTGGAACTTGTCTGTACAGACTGAATGAAGGTGATAAGTTACCACTTCTTTATTTTGTGTTCAGTCCATCACAGCAGAAATACTTTCCTTTAGCGGGCAAAATGAATCCCTTTTAAATTCTGCTTTGAGGAGGACTTTCTCTGTATGAGGGATGAAATGGTAAATTAAAGCTTTATGATATTGATTATGATGGGGAGGCAACACCACATTGATTTCAGAGACATTTCCCCCTGCAATAGCCAAGCTAGCTGAAGGAAGAGACAGCAGGAGGGAGTTGCAGCAATCAGTAATAAAGTATTCTCTATTTAGGTCAGTGACTTCAATCCTGATTATTTTTTATCTCACTGTAATGCGATTCACCCAAAGAGTCACGAAGATGGGGATTTTCTTTACTGAACTATGTCTTTTGCACATATAAGAATAGACATGTATTTTCATGTTTTGGACTTCCAGGCAGCATCTGAGATGAACGAATTCTATTCTAACTGTGATTTGTTGAAACTAAATTTATGCTTTTAGGAAATCAAGGCGGTAATGGTGCCATCTGATTTCTGTGGTAGCCACTAAAACTCTGAGTGACACAGGCTAAGCTGGACAACTAACATCTGAAAGGCCATATAAAACAAAGAAATGAATAAACAAGGCAGTTTATGAGAGCCATGTTGAACAAAATTGCAAGGTTGGAATTTAGGGGTAGAAAGGTATTCTTTAAGTTTTGGGAAAGTGGAATGTATTGCTTTTTTTTTTGGTTGTGAACAGAGATGGAGATGTATGACTCCAGAATACTCATTCTTTGCCTAAAGAAGCCAAGCCAAATATTCTTAGAGTAACCCATGCTTTAATAAAAGTGCAGTTTGTAATTTGTAAAGTTCAAAATATCTTTCATCCCCCAAACAGCCTAAATCTTTTAAATCTAAAAGAACTTTCATTTCTCTCCTTTTCTCCCCCACTGAAAAATGGCAAGAAATCGATTCACGGTTTTATAGAGCGATGTTAAAATACAATGTTGTTTTCTGGGAGCTACAAAAAGGGTTCGGGGACAGTGTACAGCCACCAGCCTTAGAGTAAAAGGATTCTTAAACTGTTTTGGTATCCCGAGCTAAAGTAAGAATGAGAAAAGAAAGAACACTGCAATGCCTCTTAGTAAACTGAAGTAAAGAATAGCTGGTTCATGCTTGTACAACTTCGCGTGATCATGTGCTGGGAGAAGGAAGGCCTTTATTGTTATAACTTGCAGTCGGAGTGAGGAGAAATAAATAAATAAATATAGTAAAAGAGAAAGAAGGTAGAATTATAAAGAAATAGTTCGACACCACTCATGCCTGTTTCATCTTCCTACCAAATTTCCAAACGATTCCTATGCCAATCACATCATTCACCATTGAGTAGTAATTCAAACTTGGTATCACTATCTACTATAATATATTGCCTATTCATCAATAAAACTGAATACTGCCAACATGGAATTGAGAGGGCCTCTATTTGATTTAGCAAGGTATTGTTTGCTATAAATACATTTTGCAGAAAATGTATTTTATGTCCCTAAATAGATCTAGAGAGGATTGACAAATCTGGTAACATCTTAAAAATGAGGGAACATAAATTTATATATTAAAGAGAGACTGAATGTTAAATATATTTCACAATTAGCTTTTTTTTTAAATTCCATGTCTTTCTAGTCAGCTCTTTCCAGTCCACCTAGTATTTGGTTTACCATTTCCTCTCTTGACTAACTACATATCCAATTACTTGCTACTATCTTCTGGATCCAAATTTCTTAATAATGTTGCATGTTTGCCTATGGAATTAGGATTTCACTTTGTTAGCGCTCTCTCTCTCTCTCTCTCAACACACACAACTTCACATACTGAAGCGCTTTTGTGTTAAAATCCTTAAAATTCCAGTATAACATTTGTTTCCCCCCAGCTTTATCAATATGTTTGGTTTCTTTGTTTTCAATCCAAAGAATTCAGTATGTTTTACTTAACATATAGTAGATAGATTCACTTTAAAAAAATCAGTAATGGGAGATTGCTCACCACATGCTTAATTGTTGTTCCCCTACCTTAGTTTCCTGCAGAATCTAATGTGTGTATCCAGACATGGTTTAAATATCTGGTATTTTCTTTCCTCTTTCTGCTTTACTTAACAATCTTTCTGAAATAACTATACTACAGGACTTGCAAGCAGGCGCACTGTTTTGTCACTCTGAATTCAAACAATAGTATTAGCCCAGTTTGGATTTTGAAATCGTCTCCTATGAAACATCCATAATGCCTCCAGTTAAATATAAACTCCTTAATGCATTGTTCTTTTTGACAGTTTATTAACCCTTTCATTCATTTATTTATTTGGGCAATATTTCATTAAGTCATTGGGCTGACTTAGTGTTGAAACTTATTCAGTGTGAATTGCTACAATATTAAGTGCTCCATGCATAACAAAATACTGAGTTCAATATAACTTATTATGTCATAAGGGTAGTAGTGAAGTTATGGCTATCAAGAGTCATCATAGCTGATTTGCACAATCCAGCTGTGGAATCCCTTTGCTTCTCATTACAATATTTCTAATATACTCATTGTCTATATATATATATTGCTCTGGTCCTTTATCTTGAGGTATGGCTTCCCTCTGACTGACCATCATATAACTGATATCAAAATACAAAGAGCGTCAGATATTTTTCAAGTACTCATTATCTCAGACTGGGCTGTCAAACTTGTGGCCCGTGGGCAGGATGCGTCACATGCTGGCCACGCTCACACCCAGTTTAGCGAAGTGGGGGAAAAGTCTCGATACATCACATGATGTTGCCGTGACGATGCAAGTTTGACATCCCTGCTGTAGAAAAAGCATTTTACTTCCTGTTGATACAATATAGTTGTTGCATAGCAGAACACACTTAATTTCCCCCCAGTTTAAAATTAACTATACATTGTAAAAGTATCTTGAGAATGAGTGGTTATCTTGAAAGAGACACAAGATAAGAGAGGCAAAAACAAAACATTACACAACAAATGCATAAAGAAAATATTAAATTTAGAATTAAAAGTAGAATTGGATTGAAACCTATGGATCAATCTTTATACATTTGCAATGGCATCCTATTAATTGTTACAAATGGCATTGAGGGCTTAGCAATATGGTCCTATTCTTGTTTCTCTTTTTAGTTTTACTATATTAGGATACAATTCTCAAAAGTGGCACATTTAAATATTTTTAAAAACAACAACAACAAAGGCTGCATTTCTTTGTCATGTATCCATTAAAGTGATTGTCCTAAATTAAAATATTTCTGCATCAAACAGAAAAATGGATTTTGTTTTTGTTTAACTTAGAATTCTCCAATAGGATGTCCTTTCTATGCTGTCTTCCCCTTCTCTTTTCAACCAGCCAGAAATATTGCCCAAATAAATAAATGAAAATGGCCAAATGGAACAGCATTAATGTGTAGCTCCATTACCTGCCTCACACACACACACACAGACATACACACAAAAGCCCTTGTTACTTTCTCACTGCAGATCTAATGGCTCTTCAGTAATGGGACTGGTTTGTTTACAGTTCTGGTTGCTTGCTGGCCAATCTATTCTGTAGAAATTTAGCAGCACTGTCACAGAATGTCACTTATCCATTAGAGATTCTTCCCGATCTCTAATGGATAAAAACAAAATATCAAAACAGAATTAAATTCCTCTTGGATACGTACTTTGGAAAGAAGAATAATGAGACCGAAGGGAGGTTGGTTGCTATTAGTTTGAGGGAGGGAAGATTCCATTATTTCCTTCTCAAAGCGATTCCTTTATAGAAATGCTGTTTTAATAAAGTTCTGCAAAATGACTGAAGCAGCTAGAGGGGAGGCTTCAAAGAAGAGCCGTCTTTTTATTACTTTTTTTTTTTTGTCTCGGATCCACAATTCTGTTTTCTTTTGTGCATTGGCTCCGTTCTCGGTTTGTTTGTTTCTTAATTTATTGTGCTTCAGATACAGGCTCTGCAGACCCTAAAGAAAGGATATAATACAGTGTCCAATTTATTTGGAAGCCCTGGGTCTTGAGAGGGAACTTGAAGATGACTCCCTGGATGGTTTTATGCTGGCACGTATTCTGTGCAGTCAGGCAGATGTGCTTTGTGAGTGATCTTTTCCCGTAGCTTTATTGTATGTAGCATCCACTCCAATCTGGGATTAATCACTGAACTGCAGAGTGCTTTGTTTCCTTCTTGCCACTAATACTGTGCTGTTATCTTCTCAGTATAACATCTCATTTGAGCCCGAGGGTAATGGGAGTTTCCAAGAAGCCAGCATGCTCTAATGTGGTCATGGAATTGTACAAGGGGCATTGAAATGACGGCAGAGTGGAGGGTTTAACTTTGATTTCAGAATTGCAAAAGGCTTTGGGGGTACAGTATATTGGTTCCCTGGGTTTGAGATCTGTATCCGACAATAACATAGTACAAAGCTATGGAGCTGACAGGTTTGCTGCTCCTATATGACTAATTTGACAGTCCCTTCCCTGGATGTTTCATATTTTATATGTGCATGTGTGTATATGTAATATTATCTGATGCCAAGCAGAAACTGGATTTGGCAGAATTCCAAAATACTTCTAAATGTTCTGGGAAAATACAGTATGTTATTTCTGGATCTATTCCAAAGCCATTTGTACAATGTTGTTATTGTTATTCCATCCATCTATATTGGGGTGATAAAATCTATGAGAAGCTTTCCACTATGTCCCCTTCTATATTCATTTACGAAGAGACAATAACACCAGGGGTGAACTTACTGGGTTGTTAAGATCAGCTAGGAGTCAAATCCAATCTGGAACAAAAATGGAACTTTATTATTACTGTCATGGTGCATGGGAATGACTTCGGGAGGCAGGAAGAGGGGCCACAAACTAAATAGCCATCATGCAAAAGGTATTCTCAGACCACAGAAGCAAAAGATGCACAAGAAGCATCTCAGAAGGGATCATCCCAAAGGTGTTTTTCAAAAGACATTTTCAAGTTTTTCCTTGAAGATGTTTCGCTTCTCACCCAAGAAGCTTCTTCAGTCCTGACTGAATGAAGGAGGATGGAAGGATTTATATTCATTAACGACCAAACTGCGAGGGATATAAATCCTTCCTCTTCCATTCAGTCAGAACTGAAGAAGCTCCTTAGATGAGAAGTGAAATGTCTTCAAGGAAGAAAAACAAGGCCCAGTTGCCTTTTGAAAAAGCACCTTTGGGACAACCTGGATGACTAAGAATCTCCATAGAAACTCAGAAAGGATCCTTTCTACTTTTCTGGAAAGTAAAAGGAAGGAAGGAAGGAAGGAAGGAAGGAAGGAAGGAAGGAAGGAGAGAAGTGTTTTGAGACTTGTAAGATTCTATAGTTGCAAACCTTATAGCAAAGGCAGTGTTATTACTCATGGTTCGTGCGTCTTGTCCAGACGACTTTGAAGGCCCTTCAATCTTGCAAGTCACAAAGCATTTGTTGTTTACACAAAGGAAGGCAAATAAAGTCTAAATGATTCAGTTACCTTCATGAACTCAATCTTCTTTAAAAAAAAACATTAATCAGCTCAAGTGAGGACTGAAAGCAGAGGTGGGTTCCTAACCAGTTCTATCTGGTTCTATAGAGTAGGTAGTAACTCTGCGATGATGTCATGGAGCTGGTTCCTTCGATGTCTCCGTGGGCGCCGCCATTTTGGATTTTGCTTCTGCGCATGCGCGGAGGCTAATTTTTGCTTCTGCACATGCGCAGAAGCTAGTTTTTGACTGCTGCGTGCTTGCTCACTTGCTTGCGCTTGTGCTCGAGGCTCGACCCTGAGTGAGTCGGCAGTAGGAAAATTCAGAACCCACGTCTGACTGAAAGGGATATGTGAACAGAGACTCAAGAAGAGTCCGAGGCTAGACTTGATGGTCAAAAGTTCAACAGTTAAAATGTTCCTTATGAATCCTGTACTGCTGTGATTGTCAAATGTTTTCCTTGCTTGTGATATGCTGAAGAGAAAGGACACCAAAACCAGAATTATTACATGCTACAGATGCAGGATCAGGACAGCATCATTTGGTCATTTGAAATAGGCACAGTTGAGGAAGGATAGGTTTTTTTACCATGAGCAACAAATCACATTCTAATGGATTTCCCTGTCCAGGATGAATGGATAACTGTTAAGTGAAAAGGGCATTTGGCTTCTCTTAGACTAGAAGGAATATTGGAGGCTTCTTATTTCAATACAAATTTTGCCATAAAATTAGACAACCTTTGGGGTTTTGGTATCTCTTTTGGTATGAAATCCTAACCTGTTCTCGCATCCTGACTATTGTTTGATAATAACTCCTGATTTATGAATTTTTGCTTGCTCCAGATGGCTGTCCATTGCCCAGCTGAGCCATTGATGAACTAGACATCAATTTTTTAAACTCAGAAATGGTAATGCAGATAGTGAAATTCTTCACCAAGGAAAAATACATTGCACCAACTCTGCCTTAACCCCGGAGACTGTGATTTTTGCTAACCATCAATCATTGTTTTAATCTGTCTGTAGATGGAAGCAACAAAGCATAGGCTTCATTTTAAAAGGTTTATAATGTACTTAATATTTATATGTGCTAAGTGAGATTGGGAAATAATTTGATACTCGACCTTAGTGTTGAATTTTTATTAACCTTCGGTCCCTTTTCCCCCCATCACGACATTATTGAGGGCATATTATAGAAAGGGAAAAAAAATGCATGTGTTTCCACCACATGTTTTAATGAAATCTTCTTTGCTTGCAATAGTTCATGATTACTTTTGACATCTAGCTATAGTATATGGAGAAGGTATCCCAAAGGGGTGTAGTATTTTCAGATTATATTTCCCATTTAAAAATCTTTGTTTCAGACAGCAAAAGAGCGAAGAGAATAAAATGTCACAAACCTAGAATCTCTATGTGGTCAGTAACAATCATAGCATACTTTTGAGTGCTAGACATTTTCCTTGGTATATATTCCTGACTTTTTTACTTGTTTAAAAAATGTGATGGAAATGTTGTCATATTGAAAAACAAAGCACCATTCTTCAGCATCACCTTTCAGCATCATGCTTCTGCTTTTGCAACATCCTTCTTAGAAAATAAATTCGGTTGAAAACTATGGAGCAGTGGTTTGTTTGGACGGGATCCCTTCCTACTCAGAAAAAGGACAAAGGACAAAAATAGTGTCAGGCACGAAAGATCAGAGCCACACATTAAATGCCAATTAAACTGATTTATTGCTCATGCCTATGCACAGGAATCTAGTCAACTAGTGGTTAGCACTATTTTGGCACTAGATAAGGGTTAATGGCATTCAAGAGGGGTTGGACTGAGACAGAGGTGGTATTCCGCAGGTTCTGATCATTTCTGGAGAACCGGTAGTGGAAATTTTGAGTAGTTCGGAGAACCGGTAAATACCACCTCTGACTGGCCCTGCCCCCATCTATTCTCTGCCTCCCTAGTCCCAGTTGATTGGGAGGAAATGGGGATTTTGCAGTATCCTTCCCTTGCTACGCCCACCAAGCCACGCCCACAGAACCAGTAGTAAAAATTTTTGAATCCCACCACTCGTGGCAATGTAGAGACTCTAGGCTGAGTCCTCTTTTCACTCCACTCTGCCATTCCTTCTACAAATATCATGCAAGGACAAAAGCTAAAAATAATGGGAGATAATGTTCTAGCAAATTGGGCTTTGTTACTGGTAAGATCTCTCGTGACATCCATAAAAAAAGTGTACCCGTATCTTGTTTTACAATTGCATGTATATCTGCTATATTCCAAATTAAGAATCAATGTGATAAATAAATAAATAAGGCCGGGTAGCCTTGTTTAGCAATGTTTCAATTATCTTGGGAGAGCTCCATGCAATGTTTGCTACATAACACTAACCCTATCATTAGGCAGAATCCACCACAGGCAACAGGGCTAGACTAGTAACCATTTCCCAACATGTTAGATAAAAGTACAGCTTTTCTTTACCCTCTCAACTTTTGCCCCCAGGAGGTAGTTAAAGACTTTATCCACTTGTCAGTGTAAAAATAAATTTTCAGCTGTAATCCACTCCACATTTGTACAGTAACTGCAAAAGAAGAAGCAGCAGCTCGTATAGATTTTGATTTTAGATGGCAAAATTCCCTAGCTGGTCAGGCTAACCTAGACCCCATTTTTTTTAAACTGAAACTAAAATATAGCTATAAATCAAGAGTTCCTGGGAGAGAGTGTATTTTTTATTTGATTTATATCTGTCCTTTCCTCCAGTAGCTCAAGGTGGCATGTATAACACTCCCTCCTCCACTTTCACACACACACACACACACAGAGCAAAACACCATAATGAGATAGATTGAAATGAGGGAGTTATCATTGAATGGCAGAGATTGGAAACTTCTTGGAATTCTGAGTTGGAGACAGAATGCGGAGTCCCTGTTCCAATTTAGAAGAAAACATTCTTCGAAGTGTCTGCAAATAGATGTATATACCACTCTTGCCAAGTTGTAGATTTTGAAATCAACCCTCCCCCAGCACAACAATAGTGTTGGTCCTTATGGACTAATGACAATTGCTGGCTGCAGGGCAGTGGTGAAATCCAAATTCTTTTATTACCGGTTCTGTGGGCGTGGCAGGGGAAGGATACTACAAAATCCCCATTCCCACCCCACTCTGGGGCCAGCCAGAGGTGGTGTTTGCTGGTTCTCCAAACTACTCAAAATTTCCGCTACAGGTTCTCCAGAACCTGTCAGAACCTGCTAGATTTCACCCCTGCTGCAGGGGAGAAAAATAAACCGGAAAAGGATTATGACCAAGGGATTTGCTGTATATTAAACACAGAATATAGAATAATAGAATTGGAAAGGACGTCAGAGTTCTTCTAGTCCAACCCTCTGCTTGAGCAGGAGACCCTATACCATTTCAGACAAATGGCTGTCCAGATTCTTTTTGAAAGCCTCCAGTGATGGAGAACCTACAACTTCTAAATGTATATTGGTAAAAAGTATTTTTTTACTGCACCAAAGATATGCGCAAATTACATTCTTCAAAATTATCCACCAATGGGAAAAGATTAAAATCTCTTAAAATATTTATCATAATGAGCAATGACACCAGCACAGCATTATTTTTCCATGCTGCTGTTTTTATAGTAATTTGACCATTATATTACACACTCTACAACAGTAGCACTGGGAAAAATATGTGGACCAGTACCCCCCAAAAAGAAGAGGACACTTGAAGCAATTCTTCCAAATGAACTTTCTTTCTAAATAGGCAAGTGGTATTGTGAGAAATAGAAGAGTCTCGGAAATGTTCTCAGCTGCGTACCTTCCGAGAAATTTCATTTCAGCTCTGAGAAAACAGAAATGTTTTTTTCAGCTTCTTAAGTAATTGTAGGAAGAGAGAATGGCATTATGACCATAAAAAAGTTCTGGCGATTAGTTGTAAAATTGCTTATATGAAAAAAGAGGATTGTGCCTCATTTAAAGATGCATTAAAGTGCATTGCAAGGTGTCCGTCAGAGAGGTTTTAGCAGTGAAAAACACTGTTTGGCACAGAACAGTAGTCCCTTTTGGAAAGTAAAGAGATAAAAAAAGATAGAACAAAAGAGAAAGGGAAGCTAAATATCTGGTTTATGCAGCTGCATTTGTAGAAATCACAAACCATATTGCAGTTATTTTCTCTTGAATTTAATTAACACCGATTAGCACACTAGTACTGCCACTGGCAATACTTGTTGATTATAGCTGAGTAGTAAATGCTGAGTTTGATTAATGTTTTTACAAACTTTGCCTCCTCAACCTTGCTGACAAAATAAGTTTTATTCTCTTACTTTCTTTTTTATTATATTAGTGGTGTCATCAACTGCATATTGATATCAAGATTATAATTATGTTTCGCTTAGCCTGGGAAACAGGTCACATTATATGTTTCTGAAAATATACTTTCTTGGGCTTCTTTGTGCAAATCTATTTCTCCCTTGTGATTATACTGACAAAAAGTTCTATGAATAGAATAGAATTGTTATTAATTTCCCCTGATACCTTTGCAGCCTAAAGGCAACTTTTTATACAATTTTTGATAGCTTTCCAATTTCTCAAATAATATATATTTTTAAATCGCTTCTGTAATATCTCTAACGGTATTATTACAGAAGTTACAGCAAGCGCATGTGGAAGCAGTGTATTGCATTTGAAAGAATCTAAAACAGTTGCGAGCGTTTAAAAAGTGTTCAGAATTCCCAGAAGGTATTGGACACATTCCAGAGAGCATTTAGCAGTATTTTCAATTCAGTTTTTAAAAACCACTTTTTTATTTATAAAAAATGTGTGAGAGAAGCAAAAAATTATCTTGAAGGTTAACATCACATATAGGTTTATAGATGATAGAGGTTTACAAATTTTTAAAATTTCCATTATTTGTATTCTGCCATTGCCAGTTTTACTGAAGAATTCATAACAAGTCTTGCAAAGTTTTGGATGCTTGTGAACATGTTTATTTTCTAATGGACATTTCATTACCTAACTAGGTAACATCACCAGTGTATCACTGCAAGCATGCATGCTTACCTGAGAATACCAGTAAGTATTTCCGAATTTAGTGGGGTAACTCTGTGGGATTTACTGCTCAGTAAAGTTTACAGAATTGCATTGTCACCAAGTTGCTTAGGGTTCAATTTGATTCAAAGAGATATTCCCCTTTCTCCCTTTTTATTCAAACTACTGCTAAAGCAGATCCCAGAGAAAAGAAAAGCCCCAACCACAGGTAATTGCACTGCAAACAAAAGTAAACAAGAAGTTCCTCTCCTCTTCTTTGTAGATAGTTTAAAAATAGAAGTAAGACCATGTCCCTAACCCTCAAGTTTTTAGTAACTGTAAGCATATATCTCAGAAAAGTATGATATGTGCTTAACATATATGTGTGCAGGAGAAGACCAGGTTGAGCACAAGTCAGGGGTCAAATACGTCATTAGCTTTGAGTCTCTTTGTGTCCACAAAAGTTCTAAGTCCAGCCCACCTTGAATTCCATTGACTCCCTATCGCCAACTGACTCCCTAAACTTGCTTTGACTGTTAGTAGTTCAGATTCTTGTAAGGAGTTTTAGCATGAAATGAACCTATATGTTCTTTTAAACTGTTCCTGATTTCCTGTGCTTGAGAGTGTGTACTTAGCACGTGTCCTTTGTTTCCTCAGTACTAGAACTATCCTGTTTGTTGTGTGTGTGTGTTTTTCAAGAATGTAACTCACTGGTAGTTTTCCACCTCTCTCAGTCAGATAAATTGGCAGTTGATCCAACTGGTAAGCCTTCAACAGATAACATTTTCTTCCTTCTTTCTTCTGGCACACCCCCATCATGCCATCTGTAATTTGTCACCACAATGATTTAATGAGTCTTCTCTTGGACCTCACCAACGAGTCCTTTGTGGACTAGTGATCACCCTGAACCAATGGACCTCCAACAGTATAAGCATTGCCCAATTCTGTTTTAGATCACAGTACTCTTTCTGTGCTTTATACCCAATAGGTCATGTCAAATTTTTCAACTTTCAATTTCCAAACATTAGGCGGTGCTCAAAATTTGTGACCTGTCTTGGAGATTGTAAAGATATTTTGGTTACTTTAATATAATTTAGATGTGCTTGGTAAGTAACTACATAAATATCGTAACTTTTCAGACCAGCAATTCCACGGCACACAATTCAGACCAGCCATTCTTCGGTATCATCAAAAAAGAACATTATTCTGTGTGCAGTGAGCCAGGTGGAAGATATCTTCATCATTTCACTCCAGAGAAAGGCTTAAAAACAGGAAAACCTGCTCAGGTGATTTCAGACAATCTGGTGTATTTCGTGAAGAAGAAAGGCATTGACAAAAGCTTGAAGGCCATTGGAGGAGATTCTACAAATGTTAATACTGACTATGCATAAAAGCAAGGACGTTTTGACACCAGATTAAAACATGGTTAGAAGAGATATTACATAAAAAGGTAGAAATGAAACCAGAACTGTTTCTACTTGGAATAATCAATGAGAAATGTAATAAAGGACAGACATACTTAATACTGCATATAATAACCGTAGCAAGATTGGTATTCACACAATACTGGAAAAACGAAGATATTCTACCGGAAGACAAAATAATAATAAAAAAATTGTTATGTGTAGAAATGGATAGACTTACTTTAGAAATTAAGGATAAGGGTGAGACAGAATACTGTGAAGTATGGGATAAATTGTACCAACGGATAGCTTGAAGGGGAAAAAAAGAGTCGGAGAAGCAGAGATGTAGGAGTCAAAGACTGGAAATTGGATAAGATCTAGATATGTAATTAAATAATGATGAGGGATATACACACAAGACCAAAATAGTAATGAGTAAAGGAGCAATAACTGTAGTTGTTATGTAAATATTATGTAAAAGAAATGATGTTTGTTTAAATAAAAGTATTTTAATTAAAATAAATGTTCATACTGACTGTGAAGGTGGTGCCATGCGCTGGGTAGAGGTCAAGCCAGAGCATCCACTCTGCTGGAGCTGATTGACTGATTTGCAGGTGTATATGAGCCACCTTTGACATGCAAACTGACTACAGTGGAAATAAAGAAGTTCATTGATGAACCAAGCAAGTACTACAGTGGGCCTGTCATGCCCAATCAAGAGAGAGATGTGTGAAACACAGAGCCAAGCTAAATGTTGTGCAATTGCAAAAATAACAGCAGATTTGAATACTTGGTGTAAAAACAGATGTTTTTAGAACCCCTCACTGAAAAACAATTGCAAAAATTAATTTTCACCCCATTAAATGACACGCCCTAATACCTAACAGTATATTTTGAATGTCTACTTGGTCTAAGTTCATGATAGTCTTCTTAGATGCCAACCATAACTTTCATCTCTGCCTTTCTCCAATGAGCACAAACTCTTATTAGAATCGGAACTATATCTTATTTCCAGTTCTTTATTGGTAAAACTTCACACAGAATTAGCACAAAGAGGTTTGCACAGAGGAGTGGGTACCTGGGTATGAAACTACTCAAAAGCTAGCAAGATGCAATGAAAGAGAGCAGGCTCATCACACACACACTATTATATTCCATAAAATTAATTAGAAGCAACACATTTTTTGAACTTTGGCTTCAGTGGTCCTTTAATATACTTGACCTTTGGTAGGCTTTGGCATTTAGCAGATTCTGAGACAGAAAAAAAATAGGAAACATAGAGGAAGAGCAGTAGGGAGTAACTACATCATGTAAATCCCCTATGAAAACAAAAGTTGTTTTATAGGAAAAATCTAATGTACCGTGTTTCCCTGAAAATAAGACCCTGTCTTATATTTTTTGAACCCCGAAATAAGTGCTTGGCCTTATTTTCGGGGAGGTCTTATTATTTTGGGGTACATAGAGCAAGATGGGGGTCCTGTTGCCATCTTACCTGATTTCCAGCTCTGTCTCCCTAACCCTACCTAACCAGAGGAAATGGCAGGGACCAGCTGCGCATGCATTTAAATATTTTTGGGGAGGGCTGATTTTCAGGGAGGGCTTATTTTGGGAGGCTGGCTTGTTTTAGCACATGCGCTCAAAAGCATGATTGGGCTTATTATCAGGGGGTGTCTTATTTTTGGGGAAGCACAGTAGAAACCTATCATGTATACAAATAGATTTCTGCATTGGAATTGTTTTCACAACATGCAAAATAAACAGGCTTTCACCGCAACTCTATATCCTGACAGAATGGTATGTTTGCATTTCATCTAATTTGAAAGAGAAGTGAGTTTCAGTCATAGGACACTTGTGGCACTGCTTCCACTGCCCAGTCCTTTCAAAATAATTTGAGGCAGACATGCTGTTCATCTTCACTCATGCCTGCTGCAAAATACTGAAACAATGAGCTTCTAGCTGACTTTCAGAGAGCCTGCAAAAGCTGTATTCAGTCAGTGTCCTGCCAAGTTATTGTTGGTCCTTGAGGGAGAGGAAAAAAATCACCTCAACGTCACTCTATACATGAGGGAACTGAAATGAACTGTTATGTTACTTCAATTTATATTGTATATTGTTTGCAAAAACAATCCGTGATGGATGGTAGAAGCACTAAACTGTTCAAGCTCATGAATTAAAAATATGAGAGCTTTTCAAAGCAACACCATAACATGTCATCTGTTCGGTATCCAGGTGCTTTCTCTGATGCCTTTAAACATAACAGAATGGGGGTTATTCTATAATTCTAAGCAAAATCCATGCCTGTTGGGCTTCAAAGATTGGAACTATTTAAGGGCACTTTCAAAGAACCACTGTTTCCACTCCCCTACAATAACTAAGGTCCAAGCAACCTAGAATTTTTTCCCATTTACTCTACCTAACTTCAAGGGGAAAACTCTTGTGGATTTTATTTCTGCTAAAGCAAACCAACATTGCCCTTTAAAATACCTATAAGTGGGCTGATGGAAGGAAGGGTAGCATTTTCAATAAATACAAAACATCTGGAATATACCTAACTACCTAACTAAAACTAACAACAAGATTCTAGACATATGATTAAACGAAGCGTATAAGAAGCATCGCTGGATCAGACCAATTATGTATTTATTCTAGTATCTGACTACCACGGTAACAAACTATGGTATATACTTTCAAGAAATCCACATGACAATCTTAAATTCTACACAAAGCAAAAGGCAAATCTAAAGGAAAGGAAGAGAAAAGAAAGGGAGAAAATGAATATTATGAAATATAGTGACTTCTGACTTTCTTTTCAACAGGTATGGCTAGCTGATGAGAGCTAAATAGATTGAAATAGATCTATACTAGTCTCCCTTTATTTCTTTGTTGGCAAAACATAAACTTAACACAAAAATAATTTGTTGTGAAAGCAACTGCCTGTAAAGGCCCCTGGATTGGGGCTGAAAGGCGAAAATGGAAGCAGTGTGCTCCATCCCTTAATTGGTCCCACTAGAGAAAAAACACTTAATCTCTCCTCTGGTATAGCCAAAAAGGCAAGGAGAACCTGTGGCTTAGAGGTTAATATATCTCTCAGACCTTGCAGGCAACTCAGTTGGAATAAATCAGGCTAGAAACGCGTTCCTCCAAACCAGCATTTATTCT
>JANHFT010003831.1:15991-36087 GCA_032467955.1 Pseudoxenodon macrops
CTCTTGATTAAACTATTACGGCTGTGAATGGACATAATTTACAGCAATCATGTGGCTGTAATTGGTGTGCAACAAACCTCTGTTTATTTCTGATGGCTGTAAATTATGTCCATTCACAGCCGTACTAAGTCCCCAACAAGGTTAGTAATCAACCTTTATCTTTCTTGGCACACTACCAAACTCCTAATTGGCAAGGAGCTGCTCAAGGTCAAACGAAAAAAACACGGAGGCCGAACAGAGCTGCTGAGATACACCAACTGACATTGAACTAAGTTGTTTCCTGAAACAAGCATCTCCGTGTGCTTCCTTCTTATGCCCTTTAGGAGGGGCCAATCATCTTTAAGTCTTACTCCCAAGTAGCTCTTTTCCTCCTCAGTTGTTCTTGCCTTCTGGCAGCTCTGTGCATGCGTGCATTGGGAACATTGTCCCCCTGTTCCTCTGTCTCGCTCCCATCAGACCCCGCAGGCTCCAACACACCATTCATCAATGGCCCTGGCCCCATCCCTGCCTCCGATGCAGAGACCCTGTTCGAGCCCTCCCCAGACTCCAGAGCTGAGCCATATTCCTTTCCACTATCCAACTCATCTGCCCGCTCCACAGGCTGCCTGTGAAGCACAACACCAGCATAATTCTTTAGAGCAGGATCAATTCTCAAAAATAGTCAACATCTCTTTGGAAACTGCCCTGCCTTCCTCTATTGCTGCATTAAAGAGTTCTCCATTCATCCTTCAATGGTAATAAAAGTAGAATGGGATATGAAATCTGCAGCCATCTTTGCCCGTCCCTTCTCTGCCTCTCTGCCTCTCTTGCCTCTGTTTTCAGGCACCCAGTTGTCAGATCTAAACAACAAAAAACCTCAAAAGCCATACTTTGCCCACTTTGAGGATACCTTTGATGTGTAAGAAAAGGGTGAATATACTAGTTTAGCTGTAGTCAGTGTTCAGATGCAAGGCCCCAAATATAAAATTGAGACAAAATAATCTCAATTCAAATCCCAGGTAAGTCAGTTAATAATACAGTAATCCAATGCCCCAAGATGACATATTAATCACAAGAGACTGAAGGTAAAATACCACATAGAATAATGGGAAATTGGTCTTGCAGTATAAAGTCAAGTAGGAGGCAAGCTAATAGAGTACTGCCAAGAAAATCCATGTTTATAGCAAACAGCTTATTTCAACAACCAGAAAGATAAACATACACATGGGTATTATCAGATAGACAACACCAAAATTGACTACATACTCTGTAAGGAAAAATGGAGAAGCTCTGTTCAGTCAGCAAAAATAAGATTGGATGCGAACTGCAGCTCGGATCACAAACTTTTCCTCAAAAAAATAACCTAAAGAAAACGAAATCATTGGACCAAGAAGATACAACATCAGCAATATGACTATACGGTGAAGGTAAAAAAACAGATTTAATGGATTAGATTTGATAAATACAGTGCCTGAAGAACTCTGGACTGAAATTCATGATACCATTAAAGATGCAGCAAATAAAAATATCCTGAAATGCAAAAAGCAAAAGAAGATGAAATGGCTATCTGCTGATACATTGGAAAATAGATGGAAAAAGGAGTAAAACAAAAGGAAACAGAGATGGAAGAAAATTTGCCCAGCAAAACACGGAAAGAGCAAAAGAGCAAGAAGAAACTAAATAAACCAAGCAAAGAAACTGAGGGCAATATAATAGGAAGGAGAAAATATATACTGTATTTAGATGATTACAGAAATTAATAGAAACATTTATATAATGATGAACGTGATTAAAAATATCACAGAAGGCAAAGATTTACTGGTGAAAGGAGATATAATGATAATATATTGAAAAAGTGTACAGCAAAACTATCAGAATGCCAATGATCAAGGTTTGATCACTGATCTAAAGACAAACTCAGGAAACTGAAACAAGGTTTAGCTGTCTGTCTGTCTCTGTCTGTCTGTCCGTCCATCCATCCCTATCTCTCTGTCTAGTTAACTATGCAACTGAAGGAGTTGAGAAAATACTAACAGGACTGTTTAAAACCTTACAGGTTGATGCAATTAAAGTGCTACCTACTGTTTGTAAGCAGCTACAAAAAATTCCATGGTGGTTAAGAGATTAGAAAGGATTAATTTATATTCCAAAACTAAAAAAGGCATATGCTATGGTCAAACTACTGAACAATAGCACTTATGCCACATGCTAGTGAAATAATAATTTTGACAATTTATAATAGATAATGGAAAAGGCAAGGGACTTCTCAAAAGGTACTATATCTAGTTGATTTAACTTTATTAAGATGTTGATTACAGACCATAACAATTAGTGCATAGCTGTTAAAACCCTTTGTATAATAGGCCATCTTATCTGTTTATTGAAAAATGTATATGCTGAGCAGGACATACTGGTCAGAATGAAATATCGATTAACCATATGGAAAACAATTGATGATTTGACTATAATTCTGGGGAGCACCAGGACTGCAAATTATATGTAGAATTTCACCATGACAATTGCTACATTATAAGAACTAGCAACTGAAATTAAAAATACTGAACGAAATAATAACATCCCCAGTTATGTTGATGATAACATTTTGATGGGTGGAATGAGGAACAATTAAGGAATCTTTTGTTGAAGTTTAAAAAAGGACAAAAGCTGACAAATTATTCAATATTTAAAAGCAACTATATTAAACTAAAGTTACATCAGTGTGAATATGTAATGACCAGTACAAAAAATGTAGAAGTTAGTAGCAGACTTAGCTCAAAAATGCAAGGAATGCAGTGGTGAAATCCTGCCAGTTCTATCTGGCTTGCATGAGCTGTTAGTGGTGGCACTGCGTAGTTCGGAGAACCGGTAGCGGCGGCAGCGCGAGGCTCTGCCCACCCAAGTGGACACCATTACTTCTGGGTTTTTAACCCTCTGCGCATGCACAGAGGATCAAAAATCATGATGAAGACAGCGCATGCACTTCCGAACTGGTAAGGAAGGTAAGTACATTTCATCTTTGAAGGAATGGTGACTGAAACTGTGAAATAAAGAGCTATTTTGATCTAGCTTCAAACACTTGAAGTGAGTTTGTGCTTGATGTAGAATGGATTTTGCTTAGAACATTTCTCGATTTCTATCTAACTGTGGCATGTACACTCCTATCACCTTTTTTACTGCTAGATCCACATGACATTGTCTATAACTCGCCTCTAACCCATGAGGGAAATAGACTTAAGTTGTCCTTAGCTGATGTTCAAGTTCCCCTTTATTCTAAGACTGTCCAAGGTGGCCTCAAGTTGCATCAAATCTATGATGGGACACAATACAAATACAATTACTGGAAACAAAAGCAGGAACGGGATCAACAATGGCCAATTTCATGCAGGTATAGTTCACTCAGGGTTGTGGCTCTTCAACATAACAACAGAGAAAGGCTCTGAGTGAAGCAATTGCTTTCAGTACTTGCTAAGCAACAGTAAAGAAGCAGATGGATGTGAGTGTGTGATATTAAGTGTTTGCACAGATAGAATAAAATATATATACTTTTTATTTGAAGCATATGGTTGTGACAGTGCTTGTCCTGCCTATTTTTCTTGAGGGGGGATTTTGAACAATTGAATTTTTAGGTATGGATTTCTCTAATCATATAGCGGTTGCACAAGTATTTTATTGTCAAGGCTGCTGCTGGCATATAAAGTGTCCTTGGGCAGAATTCTACTTAGTGCCTCTTCCCGCTAAAACACCATACTTAAAAAAATATTTAAAACATTGTATTTCCTTTTTCTTAGTCTCTTTCTATATAATTGTGCAATGCAGTAAGTATGCACAATTCGGAATTTTGCAAATATCCCTCCCTCCCTTTCAGTGCATGGTTATTTCTGCTGACCCTGCCTATAGCACATACTGTAGGTCAGCGCTGAAATGGGAGCATAGGTGCATGCACAAGGAGTACTGGGAACTGTAAGAGCAGCTCCTGGGTGCGCATGCATACCAGTCGCCTGGTTTTCCAGTTTCTGGTGTACATGCGCATGCAAAGTCCAGCCGCATGTGCACACCAGAACCCAGAAGAGCAATGGCCGATGGCTGGTGTGCCGGGAGAGATGGCTGCAGGTTCTATAAGGAATGGAATAGTTTATGATGGTTGGTATTTTAATTGTGAGGATACTATTGACTACTGCATGGATATGGTTGGTGATCCATACACATAACTTGAGAAGGAAAGCCTAGTGCTCACAAAGAGTTTCAGTGTGCCAGACCTTTCCTTTAGATTATGGAAATAACCTAAATAATAAGATGATTTTATTGAACCATTCTATCTGATCCTCAGAGCTCTGCAGTGAGTTTACTTATTCGATCAGAGCAAAACCTGTTATTTCTGCAAGAGAGTGATCTCTTGCACATGAGCATAAGGCACTTGCAAGGGCTGAGGAAAAGTATGTCCCCTCCAATGCCGCAAGCTGAGGCAGACCTCACCATATTTTCATGTTTCCTATCCTTGTTATACATGTGTCATTCATTAAGTATCTCTCCTACATAAATATACTCTGTTGATTGCAATATATATTAATCAAGCAACGGGTCTTGTCCTTGATGATTCTTTTAGAAGTATAACAGAAAGCATTTGAGTGGTTCACAAGGCAATTGGCACATGACACATGTAGTACCTGCCAACCTACTTATAAAGTACTTGTAACCACATTTGAAGGTTGGACATATATTAGCCTCACAGTGACCTACTTTCTGCTCCAAGCCTCCATTTATAAGATTTAGTAGCGAGGCATAGTGGGGACCATGGATGTTCCTATACAGGCAATAAAAGAAATTTGGAAGACTCCCCCCGCTGATTAAATTTTGAAAGGTAACATATAAGCCCACATTAGTCCCCCAGGATATGACCCAGGATGTCAGAATAACTATCTAATGACTTTCATTTCCTTCCCTCCTCTTGCTGATGAGAGAGAAGCAAGCCCCAAGGTGTCCTCCATGCTTTCCCCTCCCTCTTAAAATTTAGCCAGTACTAATTGATTCACTAAAATAATTGTAAATAATAACTTACGTCCCTTGAAATATGCTAAGATTCCATTTTCAGCAGCCGTGGAGAATGGGATTTGGTGGCATGAAGACCGATGAGAGCAGCTGTGCTCTGGGATAGCATCAAAGGTGACTCGCCGACTCTTCACCATTTCTGGTGAAGTACAGAAACCAATGACTGAAAGCTATTTTCCTAAAAATATCAAGAATGCTGCCAGATATTTCTTTTATATAATTTGGTTCTTGTTTAATGACGGATGATTCTTCTTGAATCAAATGGCTGCTTTCAGGGATCTCTAAAGGATTTAAGGGGGAAATGCTTGT
The DNA here is from genome assembly GCA_032467955.1 of Pseudoxenodon macrops. NCBI lineage: Eukaryota > Metazoa > Chordata > Lepidosauria > Squamata > Pseudoxenodontidae > Pseudoxenodon > Pseudoxenodon macrops. The sequence goes on from JANHFT010003831.1 coordinate 21,326, forward strand.
TTTCTGACAGTAGTCCCTCTTGGTTCTTAATCTCAGACAGGAATGATATGGCTTAGTCTATATGTATCTTATTTAATGGTTTTTCTGATGTTAGGGAGGAGTTATAGCTAAGCGATAGAGCAGATAACCTGCCAATAAGAAATCACAGTTTTAGTTCAGAGCATCTCTAGGTGCATTTGATCTCCCCTTTGAATTTCTGATCCTCTGGGGCCAGTCAATGTGGGTCAGGGTTGGGCAACCTATGGGCCTTGAAATCATTTCCCGCAGCCCTGAGTTTCTGAATTACATTACTGAAAAGCAGCAGCATGATTATTAAAATAAGCAGGGTGTACATTTTGCTATCATGTCATGGCAAGAAATTAGAATCTAAACCCTGAAATAAATACAATAGAGGGATTATTATAAAAATATCCCTGAAACTCTGGAGAATAGCAATAAACAAACGTGTAAGATAGCTCTGGCAATTTACAGCATTGCTTGATTTCTACTGCTTCTCTGTCACCTTCAAAAATTAAGGACTGTCCCTGGCCACTCTATAGCTACCTATCCTGGGGTAGGCAAGATTGCCAACAATAAATGTTGCAAACTGAGAGGCATAAAATTTAATTCTCCCTTGCAAACTTCTACAATGGGTTGCCCCAGGTCAGCCTCTGCAACCTGGTCTGTCTTGTATCCAGCAATTCCTCTTTAGCCCAGCCCTAGGAAGCCTAGTTAATCTAGTTTCTTAATACCTCCTTGAAGAAGATTTGGGGTTTTAGTGGATATTAAGAAGAGAAAAGATGGTTAGAGACAGATCATTTGGATGATCAAAGTAGGTCCTCCTACCTTTCTCCTTTCTTCTCCTTGTTGCTTTTCCCACGAGCACTTAGCCTCAGGTTTGTGTGTATATGTGTGTGCATGGGGGGGGGGGAATGAAATCCAGCTTCTGTGGAGATATTGACCACTGCTTTGTCCAATCAAGAACAATTCTTCATCTACAGTATCTAATAATAGAGCCGAGGAGGCACAGTGGTTAAAGTGCAGCACTGCAGGCTACTTCAGCTGACTGCTAGCTGCAGTTCGGCAGTTCAAATCCCACCAGGCTAAAGGTTGACTCAGCCTTCCATCCTTCCGAGGTGGGTAAAATGAGGACTCAGATTGTTGGGGGCAAATATGCTGACTCTGTAAACTGCTTAGAGAGGGCTGTAAAAGCACTATGAAGCAGTATATAAATTTAAGTGCTATTGCTATTGGTATCTACCAGCAAATGCAAAATCATCTTGGGTCTTTTAGACCTCTAAACTGTCCATTGGGAATATAGCAGCATCTATCCATGGTGGAAAATCTGTTAAAAGGCTCAACTTTCTGTTCCCTTGAAACATAGCAGAAGAAAACAAGGATTTCTTTTCCAGATCCTCATGTTTAACAACATAAAGATAAGCCATTTATTAAAAAGAAACACAATCAAACTCAGAATATTTCTACCAAATTAAAAACTACTTCAAATAGAAAATATGCTCACCATATAAAAACCTGCTTCATCTTTTCAGAAACATCCATTATAATTAAGAGTGTCGGTGAATAGCAGTGATGAAAGAAATGCTGGGTGTGCTAAAAATGTTGCTAAATCACATTATTTATGCTGCTGGAGGAAGTCTTTGGATTAATGAAACAGCAAGAGAGACTATCTCTTCTTCCCCATATTGTATCGCTATCATAAAGTAGAAGGCACTGCGGCCCAAATTCCTGTTCAGATAGATCGCTGGGGAAGAAATGTTCTGACTTGGACATTGACCTCTTTGGCCTTGCTGATAACAACTCTTTGAAGCAGAGCAACCGAAATAGGTCCCTAACAGGTGCAAACACTAAATTTGCCTGAGGAGACTGTCTTATTCATTAGTATTGTGTGAAGAAAGAACTATCATGATCAAGATCTGAGAAAGTTGATTCCTGCATCTGTCAGTTAATGGCTTCCCACTGTGTTTCCTGTCTTTCGTGTGCTTCATAGGAAGCTGCCTTAGAGCAACTATTTTCTTTCTATTCCAATACAGTTAGAATTTCTGCAGGATCCCAGGCAAAGGTATTGAATAGTATCTGCCATCAAAACATAATTTAGGCTTGTGGGTGCGTCAGATCAAAAACCCACCTAAGACAGAATTCTAATCTTACAGTGCCTGTTATGAATGGGGCGAGGCTGTAGTTTAAACCCCAGATACCTGAATCTTTTCGTGCAAGGATTGCCCAGAAAAAGATAATTAGAATAGGATGGCATAAGTGAAGCTGCACTGTTTCACATCTCATAGTCTGTCTGAATTATGTCAAACTTCTCCCTTTGCCCCAGAAAGAAATAGAAGGGAAGATGTTTTGGATTTTCTGCCCTAAGCCAGCAATACAGAACTTTAATGAGTCTTGTGCCAATCCTGAGATTCAAAGACCAGCTGTGTAACTATACAACTTAATCTTGCATTTGTGAAAGGTTTAATGAGAAATTCCCTAGAAAACAAATTTTCTAGATGTTAAAATGAAAGATATGAGGGAAAGTGGAATACCCTGAAATCAGAGGAAAACAACAAATGGAGTTTCAACTGAAATCAGTACGACCCTCAGACTAGTTATTGATTGAATGCATGAATTAGACCTTGGCTTTCTGTTCATGTGCCAAATTTAATGCAGAGAGAATTGCATCTGGAAGTCTTCTTTTATCTTCTCAACCCTTTTGATCATTTGTTTTATAGACTATACAGGGTAAGTTAATGCTAGCCTGTTTGGGGAGACTAACTAATGCTTTTCCTAGTCAAGTAGTATCTTTCATCTTTGATACGTTTTAAATAGAAAATCAAATTTCACCTTCCTAATAGCTCCTAGTAAATGATAATGATGCTTTTATACCATATAAATATGATATAAAAGGGGACTTGCTTTCCCCTTTTATACCATAGCAGAAAAAGAATGTTATGGGAGAAACTTCTATTACGAAAGCAAAGTAATTCTATATATTCAGATGCTTTAGAGGATCCAGTTTCCTCCTATGAAGAACCAGGCAGTTGCCACATAATGTCATACAGTATTTCTGGAAAGTCTACAAGAAGAATTATGCTCTCTTGTTCATGTTCCCCAATATCATCTACTGAAAAATATACAGAGATAACAGTCTGCTTATATAACATGAAAATGACCTTTCTCCAGAAAAGATTAGACTGAAAAAAATCTGCTCCACAGCACTATTTTCAGGAAAATTGAGGTAACCCTCCCAACTTTCTCTTGGGTAAATACAACAGTTGCCACCATTTAGAATTTTATTCTCCCTGTATTTCTTTATTCTCTTTTCAAGCTATCCAGATTAATGGTCATGTTCTTGTGACAACAGATTCTATAGCTTTTTAAAAAATGATGGTAGCTTAAATCTTCTATCATTTAGCTTCGTTGAGTGCTTCCAAGTTCTAGTATTATAAGGGTGTTAGACAATTTCTTCCTTTTTAAATTTTTCCACACTGTGCACGTTGTGTGTCTTCCTTTTCATTTGTGAGGTAAAATGGAAAGAAGCTCTTGCATTTAAATGTTAAAATTTCTCTTCTTTTTCAAATCTCTCAATGTTTTAAATGGTGATCTTTAAATATGGTTTTTTTTACTAATTTACTTTATGAAAATCTTAGCAATAGTTTACATTTAAATAATTTTCAATGTTTAGGGCTTTTCTGAAAGGCTACTAAACACATTTAGAAGCTCCTCTCTCTACCAAAAGATGACAAAGGAATGTTGTGTTGTTTTTCTTATTCACCGTGCTCCCCCAAAGAATGTCCCTTAACTGTTTTTTCAAGTTGGCTACTAAATGTTGACAGCAAGAAGCTGACACTTTGCCCCCCAGATTTCTTATTGAATGATTCCCTTCCATACAGGATTGGAGATCTGGTAAGGAAAGAAATGGAGGTAGTGACAGATTTTATTTTCCTGGGCTTCAAGATCACTGCAGATGGGAACTGCAGCCAAGAAAATAAAAAACGTTTGCTCCTGAGGAGGAAAGCTATGACAAACCTAGAGAGCATACTAAAAAGCAGAGACATCACCCTGCCAACAAAAGTGTGTGTAGTCAAGGCTTTTCCCAGTGGCAATATATGGCTGTGAAAGTTGGACCATAAGAAAGGCTGAGCACCAAAGAATCGAGACCCTTGAACTATGGCGCTGGAGAAGACTCCTGTGAGTCCCTTAGACTGCAAGGCGATCAAACCGGTCAGTCCTAGAGGAGATCACCCCTGACTGCTTGTTAGAAGGCCAGATACTGAAGATGAAACTCAAATACTTTGGCCACCTAATGAAAAAGAAGGACTCACTGGAGAAGAGCCTAATGCTGGGAAAGATTGAGGGCAAAAGAAGAAGGGGACAACAGAAAATGAGGTGGCTGGATGGAGTCACAGAAGCAATAGGCATGAGCTTAAATGGACTCCAGAGGATGGTAGAGGACAGGAAGGCCTGGAGAAATGGGGTTGCAATGGGTCGGACACGACTTTGCAACTAACAACAACAACAAAGGAAAGAGTCACCTCCCTTTTGCTTCCATAGAACCCCTCCACACTGGTAAGTCCAAGGAATCAGCTGTCATGTCTAGGAATGAGGAGAGGACAAGTGAGAAGAAGTGGGTTTTTTTTAAATGCCAGGCATGGCACTAATCACAAAGGTAAAAACCATGCAGAGCCTGGCAGATGAAAAGAATTGGACTCTCCATCTTCCAAAATTAGAAGGTTGAAGGAGATGGGGGGATTCTCATAGCTGCCAAAGGTGCCACCAGCACTAAATGGTCAATCACATGGTCAGTGAGGCACTACAGATCACTTGTGTGGGGATCATGTATGCATTGAGAGAAGAAGGAAGATTTCACTTTAACACAAGAACAGCAAAAATTCAATCCAAGAACCTCTGTGATAGGCTGGAAATGAGACAAAGGCAATGCCATGTTTTTTGGGGATGTGTGACCAAACAATATGATACATGAATAAGTAAATATTTCTTTCCAAAATGGTAGTGGAGGATCTTTGTGCCATGCTTAGTGGGTCACAAGGATAAGCATTTACTTTCACAGTCAGTTCTGGCTAAACTGACATATGAAACCAAACAGCAATCTCAACAGCTAAACTCAATTAATTAGCTCAACTTTATCTCTTTTGGGAGAAAAAAAAAAGCATTGTCTTCAATCTAAATTGGTACTCTTGTATTCCCTGAAGATACGGCAACAGCTATTACTCTGTCTAAACAGAACGTATCTCTTATTTAGGAGCAATGGCAGGAGAAAAAATATATATTATGATCCATCTCTACCTTCACTGCAGAAAGTCAAGGTGCATTTCAGAGCCTATGCATACCTAGCCTATTCTCAACATTACAGGTAATCCATGACTTACAACCACAATGGAGCCCAACATTTCTGCTGCTAAGGGAAAAATTTGTTAAGTGAATTTTGCCCCATTTTACGGCCTTTCTTGCCACAATTGCTAAGTGAATCACTGAAGTTGTTAAGTTGTTAACACAGTTAAGTGAAACTGGCTTCCCCATTGACTTTGCTTGTCAAAAGGTGGCAAAAAGTGATTCTCAGACCTTGCAGGCAACTCAGTTGGAATAAATCAGGCTAGAAACATGTTCCTCCAAACCAGCATTTATTCTACCGTTCCAGCAAGCAGTGACATAGCTTACAGCTATGTAAAGTCAGCATTGGGAGCAATTGCCTCCCAACGCTGCTTATATGGACACCTTAGATAGCCCCCGCCCTGGAAACCCCATCCTTTGCACCCCACACTCCATCCGCCGTCCGTCCAGCCCCAAGCCATCATCCGGTCTCAGTAGTATGGCTCCATTCGATCCTCTGAGATAAGCAGTTCACTCCACAGCGAAGCCTCGTAAATTCCTGCTTTGCCTCTCAGGAATGGCGAGCCGAAACGGGGCTCAACAGGCGGCCCCCCCTACCAGGCCCTTCCCTGGAAGTTAGAACACATAGGCATTAATCATTATTCTATGGGTCCTGGGGACCTGGCTTGTGTGAGTACCATCTATGGAACTTCCACAGGAAGCTGTACACTCTGCGGCCCGATGTCCCAACATGTTACAGCGGAAACAACATACCCGTGGTGACCCACTTGGCTGCATACCAGGGCCTTGGTATGCGTGTCCACCCCGTATTGGTGGACCTAATATTCAAGCAGCCCAGGTTCAAATCCCAGAAGGGTATGGCTAGCTGAAATAGATCTATACAAGTCTCCCTTTATTTTTCTTTGTCAGTAAAACATAAATTTAACATTCAAATAGCTTGTTGCGAAAGTGACTATTGTTGCCCGCGAAGGCCCCTGGAGAAAAAACACTCTACAGATAGTTACCATTACTCCTTCCATGTTAGATGTTATACAAATCCCTTTAGCCCCAAAGTATTCTAGATGTTTTAGGCACCGATTTGGTCCAACCAGTCAGTAGCAAACACTGCAGGCGCTGTCGGCCAAAATATCTGGAGAATGCAGCAGGCAGATTCACTTCTAGGAAGCTTACCTTGGTATGTGCAGATAAGGTATTTTACATTTATATTGGCTCTGATATCTGTGTCCTTTGGAGAAGGGCATTTGTGTGTACAGTATGTCATAAGAAGGAAACAATTGTTTAGTACTGCCCCCTCCCAATAACTTTATCTGACAATTCTAAATTAAGATTTGTTGTTTCAAGCTGCAAAGTGAATCAATCTCTGGCTATGTAAGTTACCAAGGTGAGGTGCTTTGATGCAAAATATGAGCGGTGTTTTATGTATGAAAATAGTAAGCCTTGAAAAATCAATTTCATACCAGAGCTTGATTGTGTCCATTTTTTACTTATCATGTTTGCACTACAGATGCTACAACTCTCCCTCCCCACTATGTTGTAATAAATCTGAGGCACATATTTGACAGCACCCAACAATGCCTTAGTTACCTAATTCAGTACCTTGTGGTGAAAAGAAGCAATCAAAACTGACAATTTTCTCTTGGTTTATACTAGCACAAATATGCAGGTGTAATGGAGGCTTCACTACCCATTTACAGCAAGTCAATAGGGGAGAAAATATAATGCATATACAGTATACTAAGTGCCCAAGATATAACTGACAATCATATTTGGCAATACATACATAGATACATATATTTGTGTGTCTGTAATGCATGTGTGAATGTATGCATGAAGTAAGGATATGTTAGTTTAAGACAAAATAGAATATGAAATCAGCAACCAACGATTGCCACTAGGATCAATAAGGGGAAGCAGTTCACTATCTTTCAGGAAACAAAGATTTGATTATTTATACATATCACTTCTTTACTCAATACCATATTGCTTAGATTTAGTTGGCCTTCTTTTGGACTAACATTAATTGTCAATTAATAATCGTTCCCTGTGCCCTGTGAAAGAAAGCAAAAGATTCAAGGCCAGAGATTTCCATACTGAAGTCTTCCCTGAACCCCAAGGCATGCACAGTGATAAACTATACTGAAATGGACTTGGTGGACTTCCGGGGAAACAAAGGCAGGTTGAAGATGACTCATCAGAGAATGGGTATTTTGTGAATAACCATATCAACATGGCAGATAATTTATGAATATTTCCCTCCACACACCCCACTCTTAGTTGTGGGCATACTCACTAGAGCAGTGATGGCTAACCTTTTTCTGCTTGAGTGCCAAAAGGGCGTGCCCACATCCATAATGCAATGCCCTCCCGTGAATGCGCAAAATGCCCCCCATGATGTCTCCACCACTGAAACCTCAGATCTTCCAGTTGATCCGTTGTGCTGTTTTTCACTCTCCCCAGGCTTCTGAAGCCTGGGGAGGGCGAAAACGGCCTCCCTCCTGCCCTCCGGAAGACCACCAATGCGTGTGCTGGAGCTGACAGCGGGCAACGCCTTGCGTACCCTCAGATATGGTTACTTGTGGCACATGTGCCATAGGTTTGCCATCACGGCACTAGAGTATGCCCACAAAATGTTCTAAAAATTATAAATATGCTTTTGGCATGATAAAGACAGCAACTCTGACCTGATAGATTCATGTTTATAGAATACAGACCTGACCTGTCTTGATTTTGTTTCCAATTCAGTTGAAAATTTATGTTTTTTTTTAAAAAAAAAATCCTTTTATTTATCCAGAATCACTTGTTTGCCACCTAGGATCACTTGTTGAGACAGGCAGCCATACAACTTGAATTAATAAATACATTTCCTTTAAAATTATGCCATGCATTTTCATTTACTCTTGTGCTGCTGCAAACGCTCTCTTGATTCAAGAAGTGCTCTTTTAGGAGTTTAGTTGATGAGCTGGTGCTCTGGGAGTTGCAGACCTAAAGCAACTTTTTTTTAAAGCTTCCCCCCCTCCCCCCAACCTAAAACATTTACAGAACTTCTGGCTACTGGCTACTTACGTAAGCCCTTTGCTTGTGTTCCTATGTGTTATAGTACAGTTCTTTGAAATCATTTCTGAAACATGAAGAATCTTAAATATTTGCATATCAGAGCAAAATACAATATTCTCACAGTGTAAACTTTTAACCCTTTAGAATGTAATTGAGAGACGGCAAAAATAAATAAATAAATAGCAATTTGAAAATCAATTGCAGTGGAAAAATTAATTGTGCCACAGTTAAATCTGGAAGTCAAGATAAATGGTTTCGGATCAATTGTCAAGTTAGTCCAGCTTCCTATGAAATTAACCTCAAATGTTTAAGATGTTAAAATCCCATTTAATAGATTAATTTACGTCATTCCTATCTAGTCTCAGAATTATTAATCTTATTTGTATTTTGTGGTCAGAATAGTAGCTGAGAATACATTATTTAAGAAGATACCGTAGGGACCCCATGAGACTTGACAGAACAAGATCATTAGGCAAAATGAAGTTAAACTGCTTTAATTGGAAGCAGCTGCAAGATAATGGAAATCAAATGAAACCAATGAAATTAACAGTATACTCCGAAGAGTTCTGAATTATTTGTCCTAGGGAAGAGGTGAAAGAAAGAAAATACGTTGTTGTTGACAATCAACAAACGTGACATTCTACTATAGCATATGCCAATCAAAAATTACTTAGTGATCAAATATGATGGTCATTAAACTTAAGCCATATTTTTCATGTTAAGCATCTAAACATGTTTGAACTATCAAAGGAATTTAGAAAGCCTTTGTTTTCCCAGCCTAAATATTCTACAAAATCTGAATATTTTCATAATAACTCAATGCTTAATTATTATGAGCTCTACATTTTCCTCAGTTCAAGCCAATATAGGCAACCAGAGGGAATTCTGGGAGTAGCAGTCTTAACATATCAGGAAGACACTTTTGGAGAGAACGACATAAGTTTACTCTGACAAATTCATCTCACATTACATGTATAATATATAACCGAATCTAAATGCATTAAGACATGATATAATAAATTTGTTGCTTTTCAAGATGCTGTAAGACCCTATATTTCTCTTTGTATTACCATCTTAAGTTGACTTTTAAAATCAGGGCTAGCAGATACAGCTTTGCAAATAATGTGATCATTTAAGTATGTCATTTCAGAAACCAACAGTGAAAATTTCGTTTACATATTTATACCCCTCTCCTTTTAAACATCTCAAGGTATTAAATATATGATATAGAAAAATACCTTTCATACTACTGAATGTTTTTTTTATCATCATGTGAAAAATAGTTCTAGTTTTAATACTCCGTGTGTCATCACATATCTATAATAGGTAGCACTACAGCAATAATTTGGTTTTTCAAAGTTGTGGCTTGCAACTCTTTTAATCAGCCCAGTTTGTCTCAGGATTTTCCATAGCATTGCATTACTCCTTCAGCCTGCCTCTGCTGCTTCTTTTAATTAACTAACAGAATATTCTCAGTTAAATCATAATCTGAATGTCAGGCCTGCGTTTTGGCCTGCCACACTTTCAGTTATTCTATTATGCATGTTATGTTGTGGGTAAATGGGAGGGGGGTATCGTGTGGAGTTGCAGACGTGGTCATGTTTACATTCTTTATAGTGAGACAAGGTCATCTTTTGTCTTCACACCAAACCGGAACAAGTTGGAGGCATCTGCCAGCATGGCAGAGAGCGATTGGACAATGTGACAGATTTGTGGGTGTGAGGGCAGGATCTTGAACTTTATACTAAAGGGTGGAGACTGTAAATCTTCAGATTTGGGTTCCCACAGTTTGTGCCTACATGTCTCTCCTAATAAACCAGAACTTTGAGGATAGCTTTGCCTTGGAGTCTGATCTGTTTAGGGATGATATTTGGAACGCTGACACTGAAATGATGAAATCCTGGCACAGAGACGGCAATCTTTTCTTTCTAATGACAAGCCAATGTTCATTCTTCTGAATACTGCCTAAAGGAATTTATCTGCCTAGCTTAGTACCCAGCCAAAATCAATGAAGAATGTGTCATTCTCAAAGTTTTCTTTCCACAGATGATGACAACGACAATGACGATGATGAGGAAGTTTACTGAGTACTGGAGAGACCAAACTTGCTTATAAGAAAAACCAAATAAATAATAGAAAAGAGACATGACAAGACAAATGATTACTTAGCCAGTACATTAAAAAAAAACAAATCATATAATAACTAGATCTGGCAATGGGTAACAGCAAGAAAATTGAAGAAAGAGATAGAGGGGCTAATTCTGGCTGCGTAAGACCAAGCCTTAAGAACAAATGCATACAAGGCCAGGATTGAGAAGACAGTAACAGATAGCAAGTGCTATCTTTGCAAAGAAACTGAAGAAACAGTAGACCACTTTGCTAGATGCTGCAAGAGGATCACATGGACAGACTACAAACAATGACAAGACAAGGTAGCAATGGAATATCTGCAAGAAATGCCCATTTTCCTGCTATCAAGAAATGGTGGAACCCTAAAATAGGTAAAATAACAGAAAACGGAGACGCTAAAGTACTCAGAAACTTTAGAATTCAAACAGACAGCACCTGCCACATAATACCTCAAATTTAACAACCGTCAATAAGAAAAACAAAATCATCTGGACAGAGAACAGGCAGTATCTGGAGACGGCAGAATAGAATAGCAAAATCACAAAATACAAAGACTTGCAAATGGTGGCAGTAGAATTACTGTGGCCAAAGAAAGCAAAGATAATACCAATAGTAATAGGATCCTTGGCGTGCTGTCCCAAAACAACTGGAGCATCACCTGAACTACATCGACACTGACAAAATAATCATCAGTCAATTAATTGCAAAATGCAGGTTTGCTTAGAACTGCTTACATCTTGCGATGGCTCCTTTGACACTTCAGTCAACAAATGCCTGTCCCAGTTCCTTGGGAAGGATTTGATAGGTGGACAAACCCCCCAAATTCAGTATAAACATTTGGCTGACTATGTGATGAACCATAATAATAATAAGAACCATCTGCTGGCATTTTGGTATTCCTCTCTTCTAGTCTATGGACAAATCTGTTTTTCAAATTAAATCTCAGAGCGAATTGAACTGAATGGTTTTACCTTCAGATCGGGAGTCCCAGATTTGAAGAAAACCATCCCTTTGAATCTTAAATGTCAGCATTTCCAAATCAATTCAAGTCAAATTGGCTCTAAACTGGACAAGACTAATAGACTCCCCCAGAGCTATCTGTAAGATTGTCCAATTCTAATTATGTTAAAAACAAGTTAAGGCTTTGTAATGAACATGGCCTTTCAAGTGTATTGTACATCCCAATATGAATGTTGCCATGTGGATTGATTCCTACGGCTGCATTTCTATCAAGTGCTTATTTGCATAGAAATTCTCACTGAGATCAGGATATCTATTTGTATGCTAGCTTGTAAAAGCTTGCCTTTTCATAAAAGTGGAAAATCCTGCGAGAATAGAAGTTAGACATTTCCCCACAAATATTCAGTTACCAGATCTCTTATGCTTATGCATTGATCTGCATAGAAAATAATCTTAAAAGAAATGTACTTTCTCTCCAAAGATGGCAGTTTAAACATGTTTGTATACATGTGTGTGTCAGGGGTGGGTTGTGAATATTTTTGCTGCTGGTTTGCTCATGGTCGCGCTGTGTGTGCGTATGTGAAGTGCACTCACGCAGCAATCAAGAACTAATTTCTGCGCATGCGCAGAAGTAAAAATTAGATGGCGCCGCCCACGGAGACACTGATGGAACCGACTCCATGACATCACCGTGGAGTTACTACCAGTTCTATAGAACCGGATAGAACCGGTAGGAACCCACTTCTGGTATGCGTGTAAAATTGTCTCCAAATACATAATTTGAAACAGTTTTATTTTCTTTATTTTTCACTATATTCATCTACATTATCAGTAGAAAGACCATTGCTTTAACTGTTCTGAATGTTATTATCACTGAAGTGCCCTTATCCTGCTTTATCTTGTCTAAGATTGTCATTGCCTTGCTCTCCAGGATCTCCTTTCTTTTATATTCATCTTTATTCTTGAGCTGAAGAAGCCACATTCACTTCTGCTTATATCAATTTTAAAATCAGTAAACATGCAGGCTGACATTAATTCAGACTAACCACTTCTCTATTTTCCCTTTCATAGCAAGCTTTTCTAAGGTTTTAAAAAAAGTTTCTGTTGACAAGTGGCATCTTTGGTTGATTTCCAATTGTGTGTTTTGACATCCATTTTTAATTCCACTCTTGCCATTCTTATAATATATATTTCCCCCCAAAGTTAAGGATTATTGTCCCTGTGAACCATTCTGTTTCTTTAAATTCAATTTTGAGAGTTGTTTATTTATAATTCTGACTCATTGCCTACCAGACATACTAATTGAACAGAAAAATAAAAGGCTTTGTGATATTCAATAAAGCAACAATAAACCACCTGTACTAACTTATCTAATCTAGTTACTTATCTACTAAGTTATCTTCTACCCATCATGCCTGCAAAATGTAAGTTTATCTATGTCCTTAGCCTTTTCTGATACCTATCTGTTTGCCTGCAACCATCTTTGTAAGATCTTAAGCAAAACCTTGCTTGCATAAGGATTTAATGTAATGGTTCACTTTGTTCTTGCATCTCCCTTCTTCGGAAAAGAAGGCTATGATACTTATTTCAATTGGAAGCCTTACAATTTGCTTTGCTATTTGCTGTCATATAGCTATTAACACTGAACTGCCTTTGCACTTGAATCTTTGTAAGTATTCCATGCCAGTCTGATTCCTTCATACTCTGCAACTATTTTACTGCCTATCTAATCTCACTCTCTAGTGGCAAATTCACGAATGCTGTTATGTATTAAATGTATATAGTTGCACTAAAGGGGATGAACCTTTAGATGACCCTAACCACTAATCTGATCTAAAGTGAAACTAACCTTTACACGATTCCAACTGTGGAAGGAAGTTCAGAACAATTATATGTGGGTGGGTTTTTCCTAGTTTATGATTGGTTAAGGCACTGTGGGCCTAGACTATAAATAACAGGCATTTGCCTGCAGCTTCTCAGTCTTCATTTTTGAGTCAATAAATGCTGTTGCAGATATGCTGGTCTGGTTCTTGCCTACTAAAGCCCACTACACAATAAATACATTCTCTCACCTCATGTTTTGGCTATCCTATAATCCCATGTATAAAGGATAGTCACTCTGTTTTCTTTTAATCCTAATTTTCTCTTATTAGATTTCTTCCATTGTTCTCCCTTCCCATCCTGTGTTGGAGGCACATATAAAGGCACGTCTAGGTTGAAAGAATTAGCCAGTGATATCACGGTTGCCCGGGGTGGCATGGGGGGAGAGGATACTGGTGATACTTCATGTCCCTGTCTAGGAGTTGGAGCAAATGATGGGAACTCACTCTGCCAGGCAACAGCACTTGGGACTTGAACATGGAATTACTAATCTCCAACCTAGCATCCTAACCACCTAAGCCTTCCAGCGTTATTTTAAATATTTCTATTTTTCATTTATTTTACACACACATACACACCTGATTTGGAAGGTACAGATCAGATTAATTCACAGTAGAATTCATAAAGTCTTGCTGTGGAGCTTTGGCCATCAGAAAAATCAGTCAAGGACAAACTTGGCTGATTTCAGATGTCGTGTATAGATTATTTGCATAATTTGTAAAGACTTCATCTACATTTAGTTCTTTTGAAATCAAAGTATTAAATTATAGCATTAAGTTTAGGGTTTTAAGTGGCAAAAGTGGTCTCTAATGTTAAGAAATATAAATCTAGCTGTCCATTTATTAATTTAGAAGGTGACAATATAGCTTTGAAAAATATCAAATGGCAAAAATAACAATAATTCAAAGATGTTCACAAAATCAAAGCTATCAAAGGAAACCCACCTGAATGAATATTATGTTTTTATTATTTGCATAATTTATTGTGGTTTTGCAAATCATAGCCAAAGTAAGAATCTGTATTTCCACTGTTGATAGTTCTAACTATGATATCACTGTCTGTTTTCATAATGCAGTAAATATTTTTTTTTAATGAAAATCAAAATTTTCAGGAACAAGAATTCTGTACTTACTTTTATATGAAACATTTTCGGTTCTTTCACTGAATTGTAGCATATGTTCAGCCCTAATCTTAGGTTGCTATCTTTCTCCAAAGGAAGACACTGAGTAAATATTTCAGATAATTATATGTATTTGTGACTCTCTGTCTCTTGCTCTGCAGGCTATATTTCCCTAAGCAGATAAAAGAAATTATCTTGCACTTTTTGTAAACTATAGAAAATTACTGTGCATTCAAAAAAATCAGTTTATTACAACTATAAAACATGAACGTATTTCCCCTGT
>JANHFT010003831.1:36097-47466 GCA_032467955.1 Pseudoxenodon macrops
TCCCCTGTCCCAAACCTCCAAATACACATTTTTGGGAGCAATTCTTGCACGGTAATATAATACTTATAATGACAGAAACTCTTGACTTAAAGTTAAAATGAGCTGAAGGGGAAATGCTTTTGTCTTCAACTGCATCCAGAAGAGTCTGTGTATGAATAACAGCAAGTGATCACCAGCTATTTTTTCTGTTCTTAAAATTACGCATTCAACTGCATTGGGAAACTGTGCCTCAAACAGATTCAGCTAAAAGTTCTGGGCTTGTAAACTCATTATATCTGGAGGGCACCCATTGTGCTATTGCTAGAGAATATCTTCTTTCTCCCATCTTTTTGAATAAGACAAAAACAAAACCCATTTCTATAGGTTTCCCATAAATAATATGAGTGGCCAGAGAATAAAAGTGGCTGCTGTTATTGCATTCATACTATGCTTGTGAGTTTCTTATAGGACTTCATTTGTCAGTATGGGAGCAGAGTGATGAGAGGATAGGCCCAGGGGTGGGTTCTGGGTATTTTTGCTGCCCGTTTGCTGAGGGTTGTGCTGTGGGTGCATGCACGCAGCAATAAAAAAATAGCTTTTGCGCACGCGCAGAAGCAAAGATTAGCTTCTGCGCATGCAGGTCAGAAGATCACAAAAGAGAATTGGTTGTATGCTATGTGTTGTGTTCAGCCATTCCCCCCCGGGGCATGTCCTAATCCCTTGCTGGGAATTTCCCAGACCATTAACATACAGTTGCATGCCCGGCGCTGGTTGGCTAACCGGCGACGGGGAACCTCGGCCAATAGGAATTGACTGTTTGCGAGCCAGGGGAATCCCATAAAAGAGGGCTCCCTTGCGCTTAGCAGGCAGTCCGGATTACTCAGAGCTGAAGCCAATAAACCGAGAGCTGACTGTTACTTGACTCATGTCTTACTGCCTGCGCGATCTAACACTGGCGACGAAGGTGGGATTCCAGTAAGACTGCAAGACAAAGGCAACCTCGTGGCAAGCTATTCACTTCGAAGCAAGAGCTCCTCCACGCAGCCTTTCCCGAAGCAAGAACATCCGTGATTCCGAGATGGCAACCACCTCGAAACTCTCATCATCCATGCCGGTGTTTGAACCAGGAACCAATGACTGGGCCGCCTACATGGGCAAATTCGAGCTGCACCTGGCAACAAGGCATTCCGGGCGACCAAAAGAAGGCACTATTCCTCGGCAACTGTGGAGACGAGGTCTACCACGTGGCCCGGGCTCTGGTCGCACCCGCCACCATCGAGCAGACCGCATGGCCAGAGATCCAACGTCTGCTGGCCAGCCAATACGGAAACACAGAAGGGTTCCTCGTCGCATGGAACCGCTTCTATAACCGTAACCAACGATCGGGGGAATCAGTCCGCAAGTACCTCGGAGAGCTCTGATCTATAGCAGCCCGCTGTGAATTTGCCGGCCTGGACGAGATGCTGAGGGACCGTCTCGTCATCGTCACATGACCATGGACACAGCAAAGGTCATAAATAGGAATTTTGATCACGTGATCATGGGGGGGGGGGCGCTACAAACGTCATAATTATGAAAAACAGTCATAGGTCACATTTCTTGGCGCCATTGTAACTTTGAACACTCACTAAATGAACTGCTGTAAGTTGAGGACTGCTTCCCAAAAGGTCTCAAAAGGTGGTTGTGTGACCCAGCACACTGCAACCGTCATAAAGGTGAGCCAGTTGCCAAGCGTCTGAATTTTGATCACCTATCATGGGGATGCTGCAACAGCCATAAGTGTGAAAAGTGGTCACAAGTCACCTTTTTCAACGCTGTTGTAACTTTGGTCAGTAAACAAAGTGTTGTAAATGGAGGACTACCTGTTTTGGCTGATAATCCCCAACTATAAATTGCTATTCAGAGCTTTGCTATGGAGTTATGTCCTGGTGCCAGGAGATTTTGACATTCTGGAAGGCTGAAGTTGGAACTAAGGAAGATAGAATGATCAAGGATTACGTCCATGACTGCTCCTGAATTCACAGCTATCCTGAATGTATAGGTAGATATCTTATCCACAAGGGCTTTTACCCAGTTCGAATTGACATACAGGTAGTCCTCAACTTACAACCACAATCGAGCACTGCTGTTAAGTGAGTTTTGCCACATTGACTTTTTTTGCCATAGTTGTTAAGTGAATCACTGCAGTTGATAAGTTAGTAACCTGGTTGTTAAGTGACTCCGTCTTCCCCATTGACTTTGCTGGTCAGAAGGTTGCAAAAGGGACTCACATGACCCTGGACACAGCAACAGTCATAAATAGGAACCAGGGGGATGCTTCAAAGGTCATAAACAGTCGTAAGTCACATTTCTCGGTGCTGTTGTAACTTTGAGTGGTCACTAAATGTAAGTCGAAGACTACCTGTATCAGTTGAGTGCATGGATCTCATAATAGTAAATCATAATTTCATCAACCAATCATCATCAATCATCATCATCCACTTCTATTATCTCACTGTTCAATCTTTAATTCATATCATTTTCTGATAGACTTGATTTGTGTTTTCTTGATATTCAAAGGAAGTCCAGCATGTTTATTTTCCTGTTTTACTTTTAGAATGGGCATTCTTAAATCCTCATCAATTTTAGTAGCCTTGTCTACACATCGCAGGCTATTGACATTCCTTCCCTTGATTTTGTCACTGGCCTTCAGTTTTTCCAGATCTTCGGTACATGCGTTAAATGTATGGAATGAACAGGTGTGGTGACATAATGCAGTCTGTGACTCTTATTTGGATGATAAACTATCTGGTGTCACCAAATTCCATTTCCACTGTGGCTTCCTGGTTATTGTAGTGGTTTTTTTTTTAAATCAGGAGAATCAGATGTTTGGCTATGCCTGTTGTTTTGACAGAATTTCAAACTCTTGACTGATCAACACAATCAAAAGCTTTGAAGTCTACTGTATATAGTCTACATAACAGAAATAAAGTTCTGTTTGATATTGCCTTTCTGTCATCTGAAAGGTAGTTATTCTTCCAAGCCTCAGGGTAGGGTGAAATGAACATACACACACACACACACATATATATTCCCTTTTATAAAAATAATGAAAAGGAAAATTGGCCAATTCTTAAGAAAGCATTCATTCCCTTACATAAAAGAATGAGATGTCACTGCTATAGTATTCTGCCTTTTCAATTTAGCCAGCGTTCTGTGAACTGCTCTGTTTCTTACTGTAATAGAAACATAATATTGCTTCATTCCTGTGTCACAAAAACACAGTAGAGGTGTAATGGTGAACACTGCTTAATAAGTTCATTTCTTTTTTCTCAGAACTTCAGTGAAGAAAAATTAAATACAAGTTTGCTCTTTTGTTATTACACTGGCTGACTAATTGGCTGAAAAATAATTGCCAGAGGAAAAGAATGGCGATTTGTAGAACGTTAATCCATTACGCATCATTTCCATGCTTCAAGACCAATTCTGCATCCTCCTCTGCCCCATAGATGTGGTGAAATATTTTGAAGTGCATGTTGTCTTTGGGGATGTTCGGGAAAGGTATCTGGGGGAAGCCATAAAAAGCCAAAGGGATGTCCACAGCTAGCATCTTGACTTTTTTACTTTCTTCCTGTGGAAACTCCAGTTGTAGATTATAAGGGACAAAAACCTCATTTCTCCATTAGGCTGATTTTTCATATTTTCAAAGTTTAAACCTGTAACATGACCTGAATAGGAAATGTTGGCCCTTCTCATTCTTATGACATCACTAATTATGATCCCTTCTTTCACAGACCTTTAAAAACAAGTGCAACCTCTCAAGAGTTAGAAACTTGTGTGCACCCGATTTAGAAAGCAGCTAATTTGCTTCTGTAACCATACGAGAAGAACATTTTAGAAATATATCCTCTGTATAGTATGCAATGTTTTTCTACAAACAGCAACTACTTTCACTTCGGCAAAGTCAGCCCATCAAATTGTCCAATCTCTTGTGCCCAATGTAGCCTTTTTGTTGGAAAAAGATTGTAAGCACAACTTAATATTAGCAACATGGTACAATGTAAAGAGGGGGAGAAAATGGCTCAGCAGTTAAAGATGCTGAGCTTGTCAACTGGAGAGCTAATAACCCGGGTTTGAGATCCAAGCCTTGCGCAATGGGATGAGCTCCCATTACTTGCCCCAGCTCCTGCCTACCTAGCAGTTCGAAAACATGCAAATGCGAGTAGATTAATAGGTACCACTTCAAAGGAAAGGTAACAGTGTTCTGTGCGCCTTTGGTTTACAGTCATGCTGGTCACAGGATCACAGAAATTGTCTTTGGATAATGCTGGCTCCCTCAGCCAAGAAACAGAGATGAACACTGTGCTCTAGAGCTGGACACAATTGTCAGGGAAACCTTTACCTTGCAAGGGTAGGAGATAAAGACTGAATGTTGACATGCTCATATTCTCTATGAACTCTTTTTTGACCTCCCACATTATTAGCTGTTACTGTTGTTAAAGGTTGTCTGTACTTATGTACTAATAAAAGTGAAGTATTATGTTTTAGTATACTTAAGATTCTTAAAAGTGTTTCAACTTCCTTATAAAACATTTAGCTTAATTCTCTTAACCCATAGTCTGAAAAGAATAAATCCTATAGGGAATCTTTGAGAAGAGCATGAAGTAGATAACAATGAACTTGTAACATACTTCATTCACTCACATTCCCAGGCCTATCCTATACATCCAGGGCAGCCAAGCCTAAACACAAGAGCTATTTGTTTCACTGATATTTGCTTCTAGTGTTTCCTTTATTCCATATCCAATCAGAGATTTGGGAGAAAAGCAAGAGGAAGGAAAATGCATTCCCCTTTCTCCTGATTGGAAAACACAAGGACAATTAAACTTGAGCCTTCTGAAACACATTACTGGATTATGGATCCCATAATTTCAAATTGGTACTTCATTTGAAAATACACATAATGTAAGATAAACATGGATGGCTACTGGGTTTAGAGTAAGGTCATGGGCCATGCTGGCTCAGGAATTCTGGGAGTTGAAGTCCACAAGTCATAAAAGGGCCACAGTTTTCCACCTATGGTTTAGAGAACAGGGTTTAGGGTTCCTCTACACAAGCAAGAGGCTAGAAGAGAACACAAGAAGAAGTGCCACAGTGGGTGAAAGTGAAAGACAAACAAGACTGCATTACAAGACAGCAAAGGATGAGTCAGACTGGTGAGGAGGAGAAGTGTGGATGACAGGATGAAAGGGCAGGTGATGGAGGGAGTGAAGAAGCTGGTTGCAGAATATGATTTATTCATTCATGAAGCGATTATGAAAAAGATGCTAGAGCAGGCAATAAACATGACAGAGCAACTGTTATGTTTGGTATAGAGCAGATGGAGGAACAGATGATAGAACAAGGGATGGAGCAGATCAGAGAGTGGAGGGCAACAGAGAAGTTGATGGAAGGCAGAAGAGGGAGAACAACAGTTAATGATGGAGAAAACCATTGAGCAGGTAGATCAGCAACAAATAGTTGAGTGAGTGAGTGAGTGATAAGACAGGAAGAAAGAGAAGTTATGCAGATGCAAGTTACATGTGAGGCAGATTACAAGTGCCTCATTGACTACTTTATTATATTTCTTAAAACCTCCTAAAATAGTTTCTGAAACCTTTAAAAGTATACAATTTAAAGTATGCCATTCTATGATGCTGGGTAGTTTTTTGTTTTAAATTGGCAATTCTGAAATCTTTAATAGAGTGTTCTGGGAGATTTAAACACTTTTCATTGTGCTTCATTAATTGTTTTGTAGACATTCTGACCTGTTTGTTCTATAATAGAATCCAGAGTATGGCAGAGTATGACATATATTACAATAGAAAAAGACTATGTATGCCTGTAATCTTGTGTGTGAAGTTATTGGGTGCCACCTGTGGTGGTCCTATTGGTGTCAATGTGTGGGCAAATTAGACATTCGAATTTGTTACAGAAACCAGTTACTAGTGTCCTTGTTCTTGTGTTTCTTATTTCTTGTAAAAATATGATTCTATTTTGTACAGAATTAACGAACATGAGTTTGACATTCAGGATCAAAAAGAGGATAAAGTAATACCTATAATATTCTTTCCTTGTTGCATTTATTAATGACACAGTTTTGGCCATTGCTTTGTCAATATCTGATACTTTTTTTATTAGATGGGGACATGTATGTGTGTTACTTTTATTTTCTGACTCCAAGAAGCTCACCTTAGCATACTTAGCATTTTCTTACTTTGTATTTGCCATAAACACAAAGGGCATAAGTTAGAATGTGAAACAGGTTAAGGTTATTATCATATCTCATTATCATAGGGTTATAATTTAAATGTGGTACAAACCATAGACTAGGTAGTTAAGTACTTCTCCTTTGGTATTTACAAAGGAGGTAGGTTGCTGCTGATGTGGGTTTTTCTTCCACATTTATCCATGACTAATTTTTTCTTAGCCTCACAGTGATATTCATGCTTTGCAAATTTAATTTTTTTCCATAGCCTTCAGACTGTTAGCATTTTGACAATAATCAAGCAGCATGTATGTGCAGTTCTTGCAACTGAGATCTTCAACATAACTAATTATAATGCGATTGTCAGGGTTCTGACCGATGCCCTAATAAAAGCAGGATCCTCAAACAAAGTTTCAAGAAAGATCCAGTTGTTTATTAGGAACGCCATGCCGGCACTTCACTTGGTTCGCACCTTGCCTCTGGCTCTATTTCCTCCATCCATCCAAGGTGTGTCATCAGTCACATTCCCCAAGGAAGCAATTTTGCGGATTATAGAAGTCACTCCCTCCGGCCATTGTGGGTGTCCGTGGAGATGGCCTTGAGTTCGGCTGGCTATGATGTGTTTTGTTTTGACTGAGATGTGAATTCCTTGAAGCAGCTGTGAGGCGTGATTCCCTATCTCCCAACCTATGGCAACTCGGGAGCAGGTCAGGAAATCTTCATTTTGTATTTTCCATTGTTAACCTGACTCAATTTCCTGAGTGGTATAGCACAGATAGTGTTGAGTTTGGAATAGGGTGATGTGGTATGAAATCCCTGATCAGTTAACAAAGCTCGCTGGTAGTTGTTATGAGCAAAGACTTATCTTTCAGCCTACCCTTGCATAAAATAAGAATTAAAAATAAATTGCATTTGTAAATAGGTTTTTTTTCTTATATGTTTATTACTTCCTTCTCTGTCAGGGAAGGGTTTTCCTTCTCAGTCATCAAAATGAACAGGCATGGCATTCAGGGAATAATGACATGGTGTGATCTCAGTGGAGGGGTGATGCTAGATTTTAAGATTTTAGTTTTTGTTATTCTTATGCCCGGTTTTATTGATTTATTTTGTTTTTTTTCCTATAAAGAGAAAATAGCTCAATTCCACTCCCCCAACAACACTGTAAGGTAAACTAGGTGCAGAAGAATCTCCTTAATGTCCATTTAAGATATTAATCAGCATTACAAACTGTTGAAATTTTGTAATAATCATGCCTCTGTTTGTTACTCATTTCGGTGACCTAAGCTGGAGAAGCTGAGGGAATCATGGGAGACCTATTTAGGAGATAAAAGATGCAATACCAAAAGAAAAACATGAATGGGAAAAAGGGAATAATGAAGTGAAATACTTTGCACAACCATCATTCTGCAGACAATACTGATCTTTGTCCAATGGGAATGAGGCAAGTTTTAATTGGGGCCATGCCATGCAGAGAGACGTAGTTCTTCCTTCTCCTAATTGGCTAATGTATGAAAATGGCTGATTTATTTATTTTTAAGATTTACATGGCTGCCTATCATTACCAAAATCCTAGACTACTCACAACAAACCCACCAACATAAGAACATTTAATACAATACCATGATAACCCCTACTCATTCCGATCTTAGTTCAACGCTTAGAGAAAGAGCCAGATCTTCACAGCCTTTTTTATGGATAAATTGCTGACAATGATCACTTAGAATTGGGGCTCTCCAAGACCAACTGTAAGGGAGAAATGGTATTTTTGCCAGGAGTATTTGTTTGAGACAATCTGTTGTCCTTCCTATTTTGGTTTGGATTAAAAAATAATCTTCCAACAACCTTACATTAGGCAAACAAAGATATGGTTGAGAAGCATGTGATTAAAGTAACGTCTAATTAGCATTTGAGTTCCTAGTCTGGAGGAAAGCAAGACAATTGGTCCAATTCAGGGGTCCCCAACCCCTGGGCCACAGCTCACTACTGGGGTGCAGCCTATTCGGAACTGAGCGGTGGCTGGCAGTCATGTGAACGTGTACAGCTCTACTTGTGTGACTGACAGCCTAGTGTACATACACACGTGCAGCTCCACTTGTGTAAGTCAAGCAGCACGCACACAAGTTGAGCTGTGCATGTGAGCACACACTGGCCTGCCACTAACACAGCCTGGTTTCCCTCCACCCCCCACTCCCACCCAGGCCGCCAAGTCGGAAAAGTCTGGTCTAAACGGTAGCTTTACGATGGTTCTATCTGTGGTGGTCAGCCTATAGAACCTTCTGGTTGTTCCATGTTACCTGGCAACTTACAAGGCTGTCTTCTTGTTATTTATATAGAAGCAAGCAGGCCAGAAATCCAACATCTGGTTTGAGACTCTTATCTGATGCCCAAGATTGCAACTGCACACATGATTTCACTAATGCCATTGTTCAAGTCTATTGGCAATAGCCACTTATTAAAATGAATGATAAATGGAGCTTGCTTGAAGCAATTTGTCTTTAAATGAATAATAAAGTATAAATAAGCCCACTTTCAATGTTCTATTTGCTTAAAACCTCTCTTAGACCCAGTGTTTAGGGGCTTAATAAAAAATTAAAAGCTATTACTTCTTGGATTTATATGAGCTCATTGGTACATTGAGCTGAAAATATCTAATTAATTTAATGTGACGGGAAATCTCTTAATGATATTTTGGCCAATAGCTGATTGAGCAGCAGTTTTGTCAAATTCCCAAGCAGTCAAGAAAGAACATGCTTTTTTGAAAGGGACACATAGGTTCCCTAAGATGCCAGAATTCCAATACAGGTTGAATATATTGCTTTGAGTTAAGGGATTCAGCTGACATTTAAGAGACTTTTTTGCGTGGAAAGAAAGAGCTTTTTAGAAATGTTAATATTCTGAAGGGCAGCTCATCTCATCTAATTAAGTATTTAGGATTTATATTAGTTGTACTTTGCTTGGGATTACTATTGTTGAATTAGGCACTTCTAGAAATTAAAAAACAATTCCACCCAAAGCAGTTCCTTCCCCCCACTTTTTTTTTGGCTTGGTAGAAATGCTTAATTTTTAATTACATATTTCTGCCTTTAATCGGAATGCTCATGGAACTTTCTAATTCTGGCTCTCCTGCTATAAGTCCATTACCATTAAAAAAAAAACTTGTAGAACAGCAATCTATATTAAAAGATCTTGCTGTACTTTCATTTAGAACTGTCTGCAAGCCAGGTTTAGCATCTTGGTGCAATGAAGACCTCATTCTGCAGACATGCCATTTATGTATTCTTTCTAAGTGGTCTTTTATTATAAATGCTACAACTCTTTAGCCGTAACTCTTTATTGTTGGGAGAAATGTCCATCTGGGTTCAGTTCCAAGTGGAGAGAAAGACACTGGAAACATGGCGGCTGCTTGGAAGGATGGTTTAATGGTGAAGCAGAACCACCAAACACGTGTGATTCTGGGTAGCTGACCACATGGAGGAGAGATATACAGTATGTATATTTATACCCTCTCTTGGGCTTTGAACTTGAGCTTCCTGTTTCTGTGGCAAGGGCATATATCCTATTGGTTGCAGTCAGACTCCCAGAGTGAGTCATGTTTGTCTGAATCAAGTTGGGTTAAACCTTGCTGGGTAATGTAATGAAGGGGCTTGGTTGTGCCATGTGGTGACCACTGCTGATAGATAATCTTATTATGTCCAGGAGGGTCATGTTTTAATTCCATCACCCCTGGAGCTGAGGTCTTTTCCTTTGTAGATATGCTGGCCCAGTCTTAATGTGCACCAAATGTGCACCAAATCTGCTGGGGGCGGGGAGCTGCAGGGAGCTGCTTTGTCTTTAAAAACATGTTTCTCCTTTTCTCATCCAGGGAAATATAATATTTTGCCTTTTTAATATTTCCTAAAATATTTCATTCTTCTAAGAGGGGTGAGTGCTAACTTTCTTCATTACTATTGTAGAACATTTAGATATAACACTCTCACAGTTCTTCATTTTCTCTTCCTCCTTCCTCCCATTTCCCTGCTCTTCTTCTTAGGATTCATAGCAGAGGTGGGTTTCAACAAGTTCTGATCAGTTCTGGAGAACCGGTAGCGAAAATTTTGAGTAGTTCGGAGAACCAGTAAATACCACCTCTGACTGGCCCTGCCCACATCTATTCTCTGCCTCCCAAGTCCCAGCTGATCAGGGGGAAATGGAGATTTTACAGTATCCTTTCCCTGCCATGCCCACCAAACCATGCCCACAGAACCAGTAGTAATTTTTCGTTAAATCCACCAGTGATTCATAGTGTTGACCCACACAGAATGTTAAAGCAGAAATACATTCGTGAGGACTTGTCTCATTGTACAACGAAGGAATGAGTCTTAACAGGGAGAAGTAAACAATTTGTTGATCTCCTCTTTGGTTGATACTTTTTGTATTAGTGGCTATAAATGCTACTAGCTCTGTTGCTGTTTCCTCCATCTTCTTGGCTACACAACTTTAATAAGAATTTAGCTATGGACTGGTAATAAGAATTAAACACGGGTTGGTAAAAATTGGCTATAGGAATAATAGCCGGGGAAAATCTTAATCTCTCTAATTGGATTGATCATGTGAATTCTCCATAATTATCTTGAGCATGTGAATTTTCCATAATTGACTTGATCATGTGAATATTGAACAGCACTACTTGGACATGAACATTCCTTCCCATTTTTTCCAACAGGATAATGGAAGAAAAAGAGGTTGTTATTTATTCAGAAACAATACTCATCAGGGGCAGATTAATACTTGGATTCTTTTCTTTAAAAAGGAAAATGACAAGAACCACAGTTTTCAAATATTAGACCATCCTTAGTGCAACCTGAAGCCTTTTAGACACACCAAAGTAAACACTGATGTTACAAATTGCAATTGCAATAGCAGCTAGACGTATAGGTGAAACTCGAAAAATTAGAATATCGTGCAAAAGTTCATTTATTTCAGTAATACAACTTAAAAGGTGAAACTAACATATGAGGTAGACTCATTACATGCAAAGCAAGATAGTTCAAGACGTGATGTGTCATAATTGTGATGATTATGGCTTACAGCTCATGAAAACCCCAAAGCCACAATCTCAGAAAATGAGAATATTACATGCAATCAATAAAACAAGGATTGTACATAGAACAATATCGGACCTCTG
>JANHFT010003831.1:63306-78124 GCA_032467955.1 Pseudoxenodon macrops
CCCTCCCATTTCCCCACAACAGAAAACTGCATAGTAGAATAGCTGAAAGTGTGGCAGGCCAAAATGCAGGCCTGACAGGTGGCCTCCCTCAGAAGAAAAGCGTATCCTACAAAAAAGCACATGGAGGTTAGCATGAAAGAATTAACCACCCCTCCCCCCCAGGGGGACCCTTTGGCTTGTCTGGGTATTTATCGTGGAATTGTTTAACTAGCCTGTCTGCCTTAACATTCCAACTTTTCACCCAAGTAGCTTCTGTCAAAGGGTACCCCTCCCAGTGTACTAAGTACTGTAATTGGCCTCTATATACCTTAGAATCTAATATTTTCTTCACTTCATAATGAGTGTCGCCTTGCACTACACTGGCCTGACACCATCACTGGAAGCTTTTAAGAAGAGACTGGACAGTCATTTGTCTGTAATGGTAGAGGATCTCCTGGTTGAGCAGGGAGCTAGACTAGAATACCTCCAAGGTCCCTTCCAATTCTATTCTGATTGATTGATATATAAGAAGAGGGAGATAAAACAATTTCCCCTGCCTGTTATTATTACATATGTAGAACTAAAGTTAACTAGCCGCAGATGAGATTTTATTTTTCTTCATCAATGTGACTTAGATCCTAGCGAAAGTCAGACTTATAGTCAAGTTGGTCTATATACTAAGATTGTGCAGCACTCCATAGGCAGAAAAGAGTTTTGGAGTCCATGTGGACATGTATGTAGCACTGATCTGGAACTTAAGAAGATGAAACCTATTGTCCCAAAGGTGCTTCTTCCAAAAGGCAACTGTACTTTCTTGGGGGTTTCCCCCCTGAAAACGTTTTGCTTCTCACTCAAGAAGCTTCTTCAGTTCTGAATAAGCTCCATGGGTGAGAAAGAAAATATTTTCTAAAAAAAATCAAGGACGTCCAGTTGCCTTTTAGAAAAAGCACCTTTGGGACAACCATGACTTGGATGATCGAGAATCTCCATAGGAAAGATGAAAACGAATGTGTCAAGCACAGTAAAAATCAAGAAACCCAGGCAGGTCAATTGGATTTAAAGGTTTATTGCAAGCTTATACTCTCTACAGGAATTTGAACTAGTAACAGTCGAAGCAAATAGGTAGTAGACAGGGGTGGGTTCTAACTTACCTCACCGCCAGTTCGCTGCCTCCCATGTTGTGTGGGCGCGCGGGCATGCCCAAAAACAAGATGCCGATGCAAGCGCAGTGCTGGGAACTTGGCTTCTGCGCATGTGCAGAAGAAAAAAAAACTGTGAAAAAATCCCCCCCCCCAAAAAAAGATGGCGGCGTCCATGGACCAGAACCAGCTCTGTGACTTCACCAGCGGCTTACTACCTACTCAGTAGAACCGGTCCGAATCAGTAGGAACCCACCTCTGCCAGTAGATAAAAGTACCATAAATGGAATTCAAATGGGCTGGACTTAGATGTCTCGTGGGCATGAAGGAACTTGAGACTGATTATGCTTTTAACACTTCCCTCGGGCTAAGCCTCACAAAGCATGTAATATGTGCTGGAGAAAAAAAAATCACTCCATGACACTGCCTATCCTGCAGGAGTGAAAAGAGCTAATTATAATGAACAGTAAAGAAGAAATATTGATATACTCAACTCCAATAGTGCCAGAGTATCATCTAAAGATGAATGATCCTGCTAACTAGCTGACTTGATAAAGCTAAGAGGTCTGGTTTAGATTGCTATAAATACTTTAAGTTCATCTGTTAAAAGATAATGGTGAATAATAAGCTCTTTAAATGTCAGCCCTTTAAGGTAGGCTAAGTCAACAAACTGGTAGCAGAAAGATTCCCGGAACACTACTATATTTTTATATGGCATAATAACAGGCTGCCAGAATTTCTCTCTGCCTCCTCTTATACAAACAGAAGAAGAATTATTCTGAATTTCATTTTTATGCCTTCTCTTTTCCCAGAGTGGAGTTATGTCTTAGTTTGCATGAACCATTCCTGCATGCTTTCTTCAAGGTTATCTATGCATTCCTTCATATGAAATAAAACAATATTTTAGTAGCAATATTTTAAATCTGGCCTGATCTGATATCAAGTTTGACATCTTTGGTCATTGCTCAATTGATAGACCTCAATGCCCCTTCCTTCTCCTTGCTTAATTTTCTGCCTTCCTTCCTCTCTAAACAAGAAGACAATAAACAAATGAAATAACACCTGTTATGCACATTCCCTCTTTTTCTGGGCAATGATCCAGAAGAAGAAAATGAGCAATTAATGGTATGCTTCCCCAAAATTGAGTTGACAATATGCTCTTTTGGAGGTTACAATGCAATGTGCCCATTAAAAATGAGTACACAATATGAAATCTTCCTAGGATCTAATCAAGGAAAGAAAAGGAGATGGTTCAAAAACTGTGAGGAAAAGAGGAAGGGAATGATTATGTGAGTAGTAGAGAGAATTGGTTAGATAGAAATAAGAAAATAATTA
Source organism: Pseudoxenodon macrops (assembly GCA_032467955.1). Lineage (NCBI taxonomy): Eukaryota > Metazoa > Chordata > Lepidosauria > Squamata > Pseudoxenodontidae > Pseudoxenodon > Pseudoxenodon macrops. The sequence goes on from JANHFT010003831.1 coordinate 65,760, forward strand.
TTTCATTCAGGAAGAATTGGTAACAGGGTGACACAGCGTTGAGATGAATGGCAGCAAAGGTCAATAAGGAGGTTAATAAACATGCAATTGACAGAGAGTATCTAGTATCGGATGTAATTATATACTGAGAATAGAAGTTGACATGGAAGCTGACAGACAAGTGGAAACAACTCTTGGAAAACACAACAGGCGAAGGATGATAACTGCTATGGAATAAATACTGAACTGACCAACTAGAATTAGTGTTTGATTCCTTACTTAAAGCATACCTTTATTCAGGTAGCGCTCACCCATGAAGGAGCCATCGATGATCTGCTCCTTTTGTCTCTCTTCTCAGATGACTAACCTATTGGCCCCAAGCACACCAACACACCTTGTGGGATGTGTGAGGTTTTAATTAAGACAATAGCCCTCTCTAGCCAGAGGTGATGAATCAGGAAACTGAGCTGGATCAGGAATGCAGCCATTTGTGAGCTCAGCTGCTGGATTACGATTGTCACCTCTCTCATGGTGGCAGGAATGATGTCCATAGCCCTGAATGCCACCACTGTTCTCCCCCTCAGAACAACACTGTCCCAGGGGTGGGTTCTAAATTTACCTTGCCGGCGGTTTGCTGCTTCTCGTACCGTGTGGGCGCGCCTCGCATGCGCAGAAAAAAAAGCCCTGAAAAATAAAATAAAAAGGCCGTAAATAAGATGGCGATGCATGCGCAGTGCCGGAAACTCAGTTTCTGCGCATGCGCAGAAGAAAAAAAATCCAGGAAAGATGTTGGTGCCCACGGAGCAACAGAACCGGCTCCGTGACGTCACCAGCGGCCTACTACCTACTTGGTAGAACCGGTCCGAACCAGTAGGAACCCACCTCTGTACTGTCCCTCTCTCAAGTCCTTTTTCCTGTCCCTCCAGGGAGTGCCTCTTCCTTTCCCCCCTCTGAGCAGCTGGGACCTGTAGTTCTGTTTCCATGTACTTCAAAATTCCTTTCCACAGCCTTCTTCCTGTTCAGAGTTCAAGACCCCAGGATCCAGCCACCAGCCAATCAGGGAGCACCAGCTAATTGGCTCATCAGAGATCAGCTGTCTGCAGTAGATCACAGAAGTTCTTATCTGGATGGAAGGGCCTGAGCAGCTCAGAGAGTAGAGAACCATCTACAGTAGGTGTAAGTCTTTGTGTAATTTGCAAAATGAAAACACTGCTGTTTTCAGGGCTACATTTACCTAGATTTATATCCTGTATCGTGTACACCTGCTTGAAAAAGAATAACTGCTCTGGGCAGTTTACAAAAATTTAGAAATAAAAACGTACATTAAAAAAAACTCACTACATGTAGTCCTCAACTCACAACAGTTTGTTTAGTAACTATTCAAAGTTACAATGGCACTAAAAAGAGTGACATGTTTTTTTTCCACACCATCATTGCAGCATTTCCCATGATCATGTGATCAAAATTCAAATGCTTGGCAACTGACTCATATGTATGATGGTTGTAGTGTGCTGGGGTCATGTGATCACCTTTAGCGACCTTTTGACGAGCAAAGTCGATGGGGAAGCCAGATTCACTTAACCACAGTGTTACTAACTCAACAACTGCAGTGATTCACTTAACAAATATGGCAGGAAAGGTCCTAAAATGGGGGAGGGGGAAACTCACTTAAACTCTTCTCACTTACCAACAGAAATTTTGACTGAATTGTGGTCGTAGGTCAAGAACTACCTGTAATTTTGTAATGAACAGCTGATGAAAACATTCTGCATATGAAAATGTTGCAGCTGCATGTAGACCATAAACAATTCTAACAGCCAAAGGGAAACTTTGGAAAAAAGATATGAAATTAGATGTTTTGTAAGGAGTAGGAGAAAAGTTGTTCTTTCCCAAAAGGTGTGCACCGTACTTTGGATTCTCTATTTGCCAGGCCCCAAAAACCAAAACAAAAGATTCAGGAAAATTTCTAAATTAATTTGCTTTATTAAGGTCATGTACATGCTAAAAACCATCAGTATAATGGTTTCTTCTTCTTTTCATAGCTGTAGTCTATTCTGCTGCCAAAAAAAAAATACAGATAGTCCTTGACCTATCACCATACTATGGACCTCCCTCCCCAAAGCTACTTACTTACAACCTGGGTCTGGAGTTCTGACTGCTGCACAGTCCCCTGCAGGCACATGATTGCATTTCCGATTTTTGTCAAATGTTTAACATCCTATTAAATTGTATCTTATAACTGTTAATAAGCTTTGTAGACCTGTATCCATTTATTTAGGAGTGAGCATTATGAGTCACAGTGGGACTTCCTTTGAAGTAAACATGCACCGGAATGTGCTGTTAGTATTTTATAAAACGCAGAGAGAAACATTTCTCATTTGACGAAACTTGACATTGAGAAATGGCAACTAATGATATTTCCCATTTGACAGAATAAAACTCATGCTGGTTTTACCCTCAAGCCTGGGGCCCGTTTCTTAGTTGTGTTTATATTGAATGTGGGATGCCTTGAGTGTTTTTGGTTGCTATTTATCTTACTTACATTGTTTTTAATTTTAGTTGGTTTTTGACACTTTTTATATGAGATGGGAGGCCATAGAGAATTACATAAAGAAATAAAGCTACATTTTGTTATCTTTCCTTTTCTTATCTCATGCCTTCAGATCTTTTGGCTTACCGTTCTGTCTTCTTTTCTGTGCTTTGCATTTTCTTGCTTACCTGTGGTGTGAAAGTTTAAGAAATTAACATTTACATTCAAAAATTGAAAATGGCTGATTTTTATGTTTTCCTCTACTGCAATTCTAACTGATCACTGCCACTGTGTGATTGACCTTTGGAGTCAGATGAGACGTGGAAGTGGTGACATGCTGCACTTCTGTGAATTTGGGTCTCCCCTCAAAGCGTCTCAAAAGTGCTACCCAACTGTCAGAGAGAATAAATTATTAAAATAAGAAATAATGACAAATTGAGTTGTTCTCCTAATTGCCCAATTGTTTGCCCTGCTCCTACCACCATACTTAAGCCTAAGTCTGACCTTCAGACCGTATAGAATTACCGTATAACCATTTATTCAGGATTGGATACTCTGCTTTCTGCATATATCCTCTGAGCCACCACATCATGTGGCACACTACCATATATAAAATAGTGGTACAATTTTCAATCAGTTTTTAGGAAGACATTAAGCAAAATAGAAGCTATTAGGACTGTGATTGGTTTAATGTTTAATACTTTCCAATACCAACTATATTAAAAAGGGCCAGAATTTCTAATTCTGCAACGTCAGTGATAACTATATATCCCTGCTATGATTTCTGTAATTTTTGGCCACATAGAGATTGCCTTGCATAAATGAAAGAGATGAGGCTGATGGAAGTATTTTTGTGACTTTTGAGAGGGTGGGTAACAGAGATATTGCTGTGTTGTAGTCACAATGCTTATAATGTTTTCATTGGATCTTTCTCTTTCATTTTGTTTCTAGAAAAGCCCAATTGTTGTCCTTATATTGTTGGCTGTAGGAAGCACTAAGTAAAAAGAAAAAAGAAAAAAAATTACAGCCATATCAAGCTATGTTTTAACTCAATGCAAAAACTGTTTGATTTGCAGTCGTTCTTAACATTTGGTTTCCCCCTCTATTTATGGGTCCATATTTGAGTTTATGACAAGACCAACTGAAACCAAAAAATTGAAATTTGCCTGTTGTTTATGTAGAAGTTTGTGAATCAATTCCTGACTTACCTTGTTAAAACTATTGTGTGTCTGGTAAGTAGGAAGACCTGGAATTAAGACCCGAAAAGTTACTGGTAGTGAACATGTCAATGATTTATGTTCTGAGGTTTTGATCTCGGTCAGGGCTGTCAAACTCCCGACCCGCGGGCCGGATGCATTATGCGCTGGCCACACCCATGCTTGGTTTAGTGGAGGGGGAAAAAGTCCCAATATGTCATACGATGCCTCCGTGACGCTGTGTGTTTGATACCCCTGATCTTGGTTTTGTAGATGGGTGCCTGCATTTTTGTAACCAAACACTTCCCTCTCAAATTAACATGTCTGCCTTTGATTTTTATTGACATTTGAGGATACTCTGTTGGGTGAGGCAACGTTTCTCCTTTAATCCTCATTACAACTCAAAGGACATTTGCTATCAAACCTTTTTCGTTTTGAGTGATATATGTATGAACTCTAGAACAGCCTTATACCTTGTGCTGCCCCAAAAGTTTCCAGCTTTGTTTTTGAAAAGGAGAAATACTAAACCAAAATGCATTTTCCCCAAAACTTTCAATCCATCTATCAACATTGTTAAATGTAGGTGTTGTGCTAATGCTAGCTTGGCAGGCAGTTCAGGTATAAAGTGCTTTTTTTGCCACAGCTGGCTGCTCATTTCCTAATACAGTGAAATGTTTCCTCTTGAGCCTATAGGCTTGTCATCAGCCAAAGTTCTTCAGCTGTAATAAATGCAGATTGATTTTTTTGCTTGGGTGTTGTTGCTTCAACTCTAAAGCTGACAACAAAACCCTTCTGTAATCTAGCTGCTCAGCTGAGTGCGACCCCTTTTTGTTGCTGCAGCTCGCCTCCGGTCCTAACTGAATGCAATAGTTGCACTAAAAAATAAATAAAAATAAACAGTATTTGTCAGGTTTGAATGCCCAGCTAGCTATTGTCTAAAAAAAAGAAGAAGAGCGAGAAAGTAGATTTTGGACTTGCAAAATCAACTTTGTTTTTCACTAGGATGATTGCCAAGGCCCACTTATGGGAGCCTCCTCTCCAAAATCTGGCATCTTCCAGATGCATTGGGATTACGACTTCCCCAATTTCTAGCAAGCATGGTCTGTTCTGGGAATTTCAGTCCCTGCACATCTGGAAAGTGTCAAGGTGACAAAAGCTGATGTGAAGCCAAGTACAAAAATAGAGGCTCGGGAGACCAGATAGAAAATTGAGGAATAAAATGTTTGTTACACCTGAAGATTATTTTTCAGTATTAAAACTGGAACTTGAATACATTTCTTCATGTAGATTGCATAGTGTTTTCTCTAAGCTTTCTTAATTTTGAAAATCTGAGTTAAGAGAGAGAAAGTCTTTTGGTGAAATTTACTATGCTGTTTAATTATTGGTAATTATAATTATTTTTGACTATGCAAATCATCTGGTAATTTATTGGTAGAACTTGACATAACTTGATATAACTTCTTTCCATATTTGATTTAGCATGTATTATGCTAAAATGCAGAGGACACCACAAAAAATAGGAAGTATTGCTTTTCTCTGATCAAGCTTGTTGTAGCCCAACATTGTCACCAGAGGTGGGTTCCTACCGGTTTGGACCAGTTCTATAAAGTAGGTAGTAATCCACTGGTGATGTCAAAGAACCGGTTCTGGTCCATGGATGCCGCCATTTTTTTAACATTTTATATTAAAATTGTTTGAATTTTTTCTGTTTTTTCTTCTTCTGCACATGCGCAGAAGCTGAGTTTCCAGCACTGTGCATGCATCGCCATCTTGTTTTTGGCCTTTTTTGGGGGGGAATTGTTTGGATTTTTTTTGTACTGTGCATGCGCACGTGTGTGATCTGTACGCACGCCCATGCAACATGCCCACGCGGGATGGGAGGCAGCGAACCGGTGGCAAGGGTAAGTTAGAACCCACCCCTGATTGTCACACTGGCTCTATGTTCTGTTTCACACTTTCAACTTTACCCTTGAGTACCACAGCAATAACCCACAAAATTCACCATCTTCTGGAAATTCAAAGTTTATCAGAAGTAGATGAAGCACAGTAAAACCACAACAGAATGGGAAAAAAGATGGCTCTGATTTTGTAACCTGCTTCTTGAAACCAGGATGGCAATACAAATAATATAGTTTAATTTGATTAGGTGAATTTAAGATATGTTCTGGAAATGTTTGATATGGCCCATAATTCATATTTTTAGATTATTTAAGATATATATCTTCATTGACCACATGGAATTAATACCTAATACCAATTAACCAGACTCTTTCTTAAGATAGCATGGTATTACTCATTCGATCTATTTCTGATTCTGTAGTTCATCTTTTAAAAAACTGTTTATTTTCAATATTTGGTTTTTTAAAAGCAATATGTTTTGCAACAGACACCATACAATTCCAAAGTGGGTTGGGTACCGGTCCTGAAACAGCTCTATAAAACTACAACTTTCCTAAAAACTACGTTTTATTATAGTCCCTTATCAACAGGTAAGTATCATAATAACGGCCAGAAAATGTAAAGTGTGCTCTGTTAAACATAAGTTCCTTGCCTGGGCAATGCCTAATTTGGGAGAAATCTATTACTGTACAAGCTGTTGGAAAGTCAGAATAGATATAAATACCATCATGCTTTCAAGCCATGTCCTTCTATCTTATGCTAAAGATATTTCTTGGAGAGCAGAAAGTTGAGGTATTTTTCTGTCAATCACCTGATTACAAAAACATTTATTCCTAGAATGTAGTCTCTAATCTCTTAACTACACCAAGCAGAGAGAGGTCTCTTGAAATCAATATTGACCCAGAGTTACTTTCTTAAAAAGAGATACAGGGGGAAAAAAAGAATTCACCTTCAGTTAATTAGATGGATAATCCTTTCTAATCTACAATATATAGCTCCTTGTTATCAATGATGTTAAGGAAATAAATATGGATGCAGCCCCAGGCTGATAAGATGTACGGTAGTTTTTATTTTATTTACTTTATGCAACCAACTCTATTGTTTCTTAGTGATGGATCTTCAGGTGTAATGGTAATTATACACAACCCACATTCTGCTATTAGAAGTGATAGGCTCGTAGAATGCAAGGGCTTGTGATACAACATCCAATCCAAAACCCTACTTTATGATTTTAAATAATATATAAATTGTTGGATGTATTTTTTGGATTTTTACCGAAAAGAAAACTTGTTAATTTGTTTAAAATTTAAGTAACTGAAATTGATAAAATAAATAGCATCATCCTGCAGAATCAAACTATCTTATTTATCAAATATTTTCCTAAGTATCCCTGTAATCGACAGGGAGAAGGTTTTTCTTTGCGAGGGAATTCCAGCAGCCATCAAATCAAAGACAAGTGTTCTGCTTTGTGGATTTTAAAGCCTGTGTCAACTTTCAATCGAACCTGGCAGAAGCCATTTTTCTATTCCTCAGTTGCCACACAGTGGGGGGAGGGAGGGGGAAGGAGGATGAAATGCGTTGCTAGACAAAACAAAGAACTTTCTCGTGGGAACCAAGGACATCTCTACAGGTGGTGGATACACACAAGGAGGAGTGCCTGGAGAACCTAAAGATTAACCTAACTGGCCAATCAGACGTGACTTTTGTGGAGGGAGTTATTTCCTCTTAATTATACTGAAACCGCGAGTTGGTTTTCCATTTAATTGTGCCGATATGATGTTCCCAATAAAGAAGTTCTTAGAGGAAGACCACAGCTTCAGAGTTCTGATTTGCTTGGGTTCGTTAGTCGGGACCAAGACAGCCTGTTTATGACTGTTAGAACAAGGGAGTCCCATGATCCCAAGGGATCTCATGATCCCTGTAGCCACAATCTAAGATGGGTTCACAGTATTCAGACTAATAAAAGTTTCTGAAGATTTGTCAGTGCCATCTGCAATAAATGGATCTGACCTTTCCATAAATGGTCCACTAGACCAGCGGCCCCCAATCTTTGTGGCTCCACAGACAAGCATCGTGGGGGGGAAGGGTATGGTTTCACATGTTCAAATAAAGCTTTGTGTGCTTGCCCCCCCCAGTTCCCAATGGACCCAGTTCCCAATGGTTCACAGCTCGGAGGTTGGGGGACCCCTGCACTAGACTGAACTGTGCAAACACACTGCTGAATACTGGTTTAGTTGTGTGCCAAAATTGGCAACTGGTTCATATTTATGACGGTCGCAGTGTCCAGGGATCATGTGATCACCTTTTGCAACCTTCTGACAAGCAAGGGGTAATACAGATTCACTTAACGACTGTGTTACTAATTTAACAACTGCAGTGATTCACTTAACAACTGTGGTAAAAAGGTCATAAAATGGGGCAAAAGTCACTTAACAAATGTCTCACTTAGCAACAGAAATTTTGGGCTCATTTGTGGTCGTAAGTCGAGGACTACCTTGATTGGCTCTGCTACAAATGATAACAATCCCTTGCAACATTTAATGAAATGTTACCTGCTGGATGAAAGCTTAATTATATACAGGGTTTTGTTGGTAATTACTCCTAATATGTTGTGGTAGTATAGATAATCTTTTAAAAGATTACAGTAAGATTTTCCACCTTCTAACTAAATTTCCAATGGCGTGATTTATTTTTATGAAACATCTGTACTGAATATATCAGAGCATCACCTGTATTTGAATAATTATCTTAATTGAAAAAAAAACCCCAGCACATTATATTGAGATACTCCATACTCATAATATATCACATCTATATTAAATGGTTAGATCAGCTTAAAAAAAAAAAGAATTTCCATATCAATTACCATTAATGTTATGATGCTTAATAATGAATCACTGAACTTTGAAATTTCATTTTACCTTTCCCTTTAATATCTATCATAGAAGTTTGCTCATAATAAGGTGATATGCAAAAGCCATTTCCCAAAAATAATAGTTGTCAATTATTCTTCATTAAAAGTTTTATTCTTGTGTTAAAATAAATTAGGATCTATGCCTTAGTTTTCATGCATTTCCTTCAGTTAGCAGGGGGCCATGTAATGATCCACAACTGAATTAGAAGAAGGCCTAGGGGCCACAAAAAAAGCTTAAAGCAACATGCAGACCCATGTTATAAGATAGCTAACCCTCAACTTCAGTCATATTTGCATTCTTATATTTTGAGTCATACCCTTTATTCTGTAATTGTGCTAATTTTGTGCTAGAAGTGTATTTTTGTCCTTGTCATTTTTGTTAAAGTTAACAGTCAGGATGGAAGGATTGTTGCTTCATAACTTCATAACTGTATCATGATCGTTTCTTTTCTGACAATGTCGATGGGATCTATGGAACCATTCGTGGAAAGATAATCAGCTTGCATTTTGCTTTGTAACACATTACCTGTCCATTGATTAATGTGTTAATTAAAAGAATAGAGAACAATATTAATTCAAGGTAGGATTCCATATTTCCTCTACCTATGACCGAGGTCATCACAAATATTTGATATTGTGTCTTTTTGAGATGGTGAGTCAAAAGCAGTAAACAAAACTATGTAGAATGCAGAGCAAGGTCCACTAATCTCTAGGATTGGAGGAACTGAGAAATCCAATAGGCAGGACAGCATGTCGGATGTAAAAACTAGGGATGCAGTTAGATATACAATTGTAAACTGTGTGTTGTATACATAAAATCTGGGCTTCATTGAGTAGCTTATCAAATTCAGGGTATTTTGTTATACTATACAACCTGAGAACATGTTATCCGAGTGTTTTCTGTAAGAGGAAATTAGTGTGTGATAGGTGTCAAAATTGGGAAGTATCAGTCAATGCACCATGTTCCCCAATTAGATTAAGGATATTTATGTCCTGCAGCCTTCACTTGCTTCTCTCCTGTGCATGAACCAATTAAAAAGGAAGACTAAGAAATCTGTTTCTGGATTTTTAACCTTTGCTCCATTTGGGATGCATTAATTGCCAGATATTCTATCCAGACCATGGTTAACACAACCCCCAATTAATGAATCCCCCTGTTTCTTTCCTTCTCCCAGCCAGGCCAGGAAAGGAAGCCCTAATTGCTTTCCCCTCTATGGACAAGTCTTCGGAGGGCTGGTAAAAAACAAAATAAAACAGTTTTACAAGTTCTCACTTTGTTATGTTGGCTCGCCCCAGGCAATGGATGGACCCAATTGAGTTTCAGAGGGAGCTTGGGATTTTCCTGAGGCAGTTCAGCTGAGGCCTTGTGACTGGATTACTTCCTTGCAGTCTCTCCCTGTGCATTGATCCCTGTGGGATTTCTTTTTGTATCCCGAAGTCCAGCGTCAGCTGGATGGACTGGTGATGTACGTTAGCCGAGACTAACGGACCTCGCATTCGGTGGGTAAGAAACACACGGACAACATGCTTCTTCAAGTGAGCCGACATGCGAGAGCCCAGAAGGATCTGCGTGTCACTCTTTTATTGGCTCATTTGGGGGAAGTACAAAAGGCAAAAAAGGAGGTAGTTACAATTCCATATAAGGTAATCAAAAGGCAAGAAGGGAGTAGTTGCATTTCCATATAAGGTAATCTGCCCATATAAGGTAGTCATGATTGTTACAATGTGTACGTGCCATATGGCATGATCGTGTGCGTCATCGAGTACAATGAGTCATTTACAGGAATTCATAGTGGTACAAGGAAACGAAACTTAATATGTGAAACTTAAATAAGACTTTTGGTCCTTATAGCAACATCCCCACTGTTTTTGTTTTTTAAGAAGAATCCCTGATCCCACTATCCAATCCCTTAACCTCAGCCGAGGTAAAAGGAATCGGGTTCATGAGAATACAGGACTCCTGCTTGGTTGCATGAAGTACATAAGACTCATCGTCTGAGGAATCGGTACCAGAGTCTGAAAGAGATAATAAAGCAGTTTTTTCCGTGGGGAGATGTGAATTGCATGTTTCCTTTGCATATGTTTCTGTAAACAGGATATTGATTTTTGATATGTCTGCATCTACTGCATTTAAGCGAGTTTTCAAGAAATTTAGTACACGAGAAAAAATACATGGTCCAATTAGACAAATTAATAACAAAAGTATTAGTGGTCCTATGATGGCTGAAATCCAAGGTGAAAAATTGAACATTCCTTGGAACCATGACATTTGAGATTGTCGTTCTTGTTCCCGATGCTTCAATCTGTCACGAAGTTGTGACATGGAGTCCGTAACAATGCCTGAGCTGTCAGCATAAAAACAGCATTCTTCCTTTAATGCAGCACACATTCCTCCTTGTTTTAAAAATAAAAGATCTAACCCTCTACGGTTTTGTAAAGCGACTTCGGCTAGAGAAGTTAGAGAGGTTTGTAAAGCAGTTATGGAAATTTCTATGCGCTTTAAATCTGCATCAATTTCTGTACTTAATCTATTGAGTTGAATGGCACCATGTGCCAATGAAGCTATTCCCGTGGCAGCTCCCGTTGCCCCCATGCCAAGCAAGACAGATAGAGTAAGAGCAGTGACAATTTCTCTTTTTGCTCGAACATAATAATCATTTGGTTCCATGATTGAAATAAATTCTGAATCTTGATACACATCAATTTTTGGAAACAAATATATCTGAATACAAAATGCTTTTGTAGCTTCCAACACGTCTCCTGACACGCAAGCGGTGGCGCCAGTAGAACAGGCCCAGAGAGAATTATTCCCTGGGAGAAAGTAAAATCCTTTCAGTCTTTTTGCTATGCTGCTATTGACGGTGGTATAGACTAGGTTAGGGCCATCTGCTGATTCAGAGCGTGATTTAGGGAGCCATAATTTACAGGCTTCATTACCAGTAGTGGCGTTTGCACAATACTGAAAATAATCGGCGGGAATGTGGCCCAAACAACAGCCAACACCTGTTATAGCAGTTATAGTTATTGTTGAATTAGACCAGCGGCAATTGGTGTCGCTGGTGGAATTTGAAATAGCTTCTAAGGAAGCGACAGCTTCATAAAAGGGCGGGGAAGCTGAAAGACAAAGCCAACAAGGTTGGTTGGTATAGTTGGTTGTTACATTTAAAACTTCATATGATGATTGGATAAGTGATAACAAAGGATTGGGTGGGGCTTCCATGGGTTGTAAAAAGGTAGACTTAATAACCTTATTGGGTCCTATTGGATTCGTAGATGGAAGAGAAACATGTCTCTGAAGATAAAATACATTACCATAATCATAACTTCCAGAATCATACAAACGACCACCCCATGAGATACCACGATCCCATTGTGGGGCAGTTCGTCCTCTAGTGGTAAAGTTTAAAAGAACCTGATTACAATGAGTACGGCGAGTACTTCCCGTACCAAAATTACATTTAATTTGTGGTAATATTCGTGTGATGGAAACAAAATCTGTTGTTATTGGTGGAGTCCAATGAATGGTCCCCGTGGATACACAATCCCATGAATTGCAAAAGGTGTCAGCTACACCTCCACATGTTCGCGAAGTGGCTGCAGTAAATGAATGGCCTGGGCAAAAATACAAATAACAATTATATACATACGAGGGATATGGTTGAGGTGGGCGTGAGACAACCGGATCATAAAAATCTCTATAGGCGGTTTTCCCATGGAGCATTTCTGCAAAATCAAAAGTTAGTGTGGGAAAATAAGATGAAATCAGAGTGGTGTTACATGTTTTGTTCAATTCTTGGTCCCATGCATCGCAAATTGTCCTTATCAAATGTGATAGGGACGATGTAGG
>JANHFT010003831.1:78224-88335 GCA_032467955.1 Pseudoxenodon macrops
GCCGTTGGCCTAGCAGCTATCAAGCCTGGACCAACATTTGCAACATTTCTAAACCAACATAACAACATTTCACAACATATCCCAGTGTGCTCCTTGATTTTCCGAAGGGCTTTGGGGGATGAAATGCCGAAAGCAATGCCTGGAGTAGTGTTGGAGAAAAATAAAATATGAATTCCACCAAATTCATGGTGATAGAAGCAGCCAAAGATTGCTATTTCTCTGCCTTTATTTGCATATGCTAATAGCCACCCAGTGGCCCTCAATTCCTAGTCTGGATGTACAGAACAGGCTGACAGAGTGGCTGTTTGACCTCCTGGTGTTGGGGATGTTACCATTGTTGGTCTTGGATGGGGAGGGACACTTCTTTATTCAAGACTGGTACTCAACTAGGGTGTCTTCTAGATTCACACGTACTGCCAGTTGTGCTCTTTACTCAATAGGGAGGTCCTTCATATAGTTAGTTACTCATGCCCTAGTTACCTCATGGGACATCTCTTAAACACCACCCAGAAGCTGTACTAGTTCACAATGCAGTGTGAACCAGCATAACATGCAGTGTGAGCCAGCATAACATGTAAGCTGCATTGGTTGTCAATCATGCTCCGAGTACAATTCAATGTGTTGGTTTTTATCTGTAAAGCAGGGGTGGGGAGCCATGACCCTTTTATGACTTGTGGACTTCAACTCCCAGAATTCCTGAGCCATCCATGCTGGCACTGGAATTCTGGGAATTGAAGTTCACAAGTTATAAAAAGGCCATGGATCCCAACCCCTGTTATACAGCCTCATATGGTATAAGGCCCAGAAATCTGAGGGATCAGTTATCTTCTATTATTTCTGTGGGAGAACAGATGGGCATCAGGCCCCTCTATTAAACATTGTCATCTTGTGGGACCAAGGAAATGTGCCTTCTTTGTCATGTTCCCACCCTCTGGAATAGCATCCCCCCCGCCAGTGATAAGGTAGTACACTCTTTACTAGGGTTAAAAAAATGTATCTTGCTTTAGTTCTAGAATTGGGTTTAATGTAATAGTATATTCTGGGAGGCCAGGGTTTTGTTTTGTGTTGCTTTTAAGATAATTCCAGTCTGCATAATCTGTGTGGTTTTATGCTTCATTTGTTTTTATAGAGTGTTTGATTCTGTACACCACTCAGAATCCATTTGGATTGTGTGGCTATAACACATTTGAAATAAGGAGAAACGTAGCAGTACTGTTTTGAATTTCACACTGTTTAAAGAACAACAATAAAGCAATAGCCAGCATTTCACAATTCACTACAGGTAGTCCTCGACTTATGACTTCAATTGAGTCCAAAATTTCCATTGCTAAGCAAGACAGTTATTAAGTGAATTTTGCCCCATTTTACGACCTTTTTTGCCACAGTTGCTAAGTGAATCACTCCAGTTGATAAGTTAGTAACCCAGTTGTTAAGTGAACCTGGCTACTCCATTGATTTTGCTTGTCAGAAGATCATAAAAGGTGATCACATGACTTTGAGACACAGCAACTATTATAAATATGTACCAGAGGTGGTATTCAGCAGGTTTTGACCAGTTCTGGAGAACCAGTAGCGGAAATTTTGAGTATTTCGAAGTACCGGTAAATACCACCTCTGACTGGCCCCACCCCCATCTATTCTCTACCTCCCGAGTCCCAGCTGATCAGGAGGAAATGGGGATTTTGCAGTATCCTTCCTCTGCCACGTCCACCAAGCCACGCCACATCCACCAAGCCACACCCACAGAACTGGTAGTAAAAATGTTTGAATCCCACCACTGATATGAACCTTTTGTCAAGCATCTGAATTTTGACCACAAAATGATGGCGATGCTGCAAAGGTCATAACTGTGAAAAAATGGTCATAAGTAACATTTTTCAGTGCCGTTGTAACTTGAGATGTTCACTAAATGAAATCAAGGACTATCTGTACTGAACCTGGGAGGGGGAAAAATCAAACTTTCATGGGAAGCAGTCTTGCAGCTACTAAAAAATAAAAGGCCATTATAGGCAGAAGAGACTTAGGGGGCTACCAACCAGAACCACACACCACAATTGGAATGGAAGCATTTGTGTAAGATGGAATGAAAATTTAGCAGATGGACCAGAGTTTTCCTCCTGGCACCAGTAGAAGATGAAAGTGGATCATTACTTTGGATGCAGAGCAAGAAAATGTGTATTGAAGATGCCTTCCAAGAAGCTGGAATGGACTGAGGGTGATGTCATCTGTTGTTGTCCTCCTAAAATTGCTAGAATAGTTTGTCCATGTGCTGGGATTAAATTATAGTGCAGATCAGCAATAAGAGTGATCATGTTAGATCAAGGTGCTTTTAGAACCTGGTGCATTCTAGATATATTGGACTACAATCTCCATAATGCCAAACTAGGCATGGTGATAGAATTCGGCAGGGTTTGTATTCAAGACTGGGTAGGCGGCATTTTTAAAAGTTTCATTACTGAGAGGTCAGAATGAAATACATGTCAATAATGTTGAAGATAACTGTCCTGCTATTGTAAATCAATATTGTCATAGGTATATGTTAAACGAAGAGGGAGATCCAGTTCTTGGTTGATATGTACATTCAAGAGCCAACGTGTTAGAAATTTTTTCCCTTCTTTTGATGCAAATATACATGTAGGTTTAAGAAGGGAAGTTTCATCTGAAACTAGTTCCATGGTTTCTTCAGTGCTATGCATTTCCTCAAGTCAGTTTCCAGTGTACTAGTATTTTAAAATTTGGTGGTTTTTTTAAAAAAAATTGAGAGATTTGTGGCTCTCCAGATATTGTGGGACCTGCATGAAGACAAGCCAGCATGGCCAAAAATTAAACATGATGGGACCTGCAGCAAAACAAGATCTGGAAATTTATCCCAGCCTTAATTTTTTCTGGGGAAAATCAAGCCCAACTGGATTCGTGGTTGACCAATTCCCACAGTTCAAATCTCAAAGAAAGAATAACGTTTTTAGCCACAATGGTTATTTTCCATGCAGAAACTTCAGCATTTTTATCAGGAATAAAATACTTCCCCCCGCCCTTTTTTTTGCTTAAAAATTGACAAAAAGATGGATGACACAAAATAGCCCTGCACTTAAGTGCCCAATAAGCCTCGCAATCCAGCTTTCTGATATGCTGTGCACAAACAGAACAGAAAACACCCCCAAATCTATACATTTGATTGCTTTCCCTCTGCCAGAGGCTGCAGAGTACAATGATGTATAACTCTGTATCTCAGCAAAGGGCATTTTCTTTCCTGTTCATTGTTGCTTGAATAAGTTTTTCCACAGTAAGAGAGACAATATTTAACAAATGAAGCTATTGTCTTCGTGGAAAAGCAGAAAAACAGGCAAGCAGCATTTACTGAGGGTGATCCAATCAGCAGGACAAATCTGAGCAAGCAAATCTAGAAGTTCTGACTTCTCGAAGTAGGTTTCCTCAGTAGTAAATCAACTTCCGCTAAGAGCTGCCTTTTGGAAGGAAGTTCATAATACTAGCATGGTTTTGTTGATGGCTTGATAATTGATCATTCCTTTTGGGAAATGTGCTCCTCCTGCCACCTGTCTCCCTCAGGTTTTGCTGGATTACCCTAAAGTCACGACATACCTTTTTTGAACGATTTTCTGGCTCTGCGCATGCGCAGAAGGCTTTGTGCATGAATGGACGAAGGTGCACGCAAGTGAAGCAAATGTACACGTGGTGTGTGCACGTTTGCGAGCCGGTAGGGAAGGTAAGTGAATTTCACCCCAACTGTAACCACCAGAGTTTGTAAATTAAGATTTATACAACATGGCAGAACAAACCGTGGTTTAATGTCACATGTAAGCCATCCAAGCTGCCTTTTAAAAAATACTACTCTGTGCAGTTCTGACCAGCTGATGGCATCTAGCACTGTTTGTAGAAGACTACAAAGCAAGGCTGAAAGTTTTACTCTTTCTCTGATTTGCTACAAGTTGGTAAATGTTGTTTTCCTTGCTTCATTTCTGAAACGTCAGTTAGGAAAAACATTTCAGCTCAGCCATGTTTGATGAAGCAATGGCTATTTTCTTTCTGAGGCTTTGCTATACAGTATGAAAAGTATGTCTGGCATCTTCGAAACTGGATGCAAAATTGGATACACAAATCTACCTTCTTTTGAAATCTCTCTCTTTCTCTTTCTCTTTCTCTTTCTCTCTCTCTCTTGATTACTAACCTTTTCAGCTGCAAAATTATGCATAAAAATGTGGCAAATCTCCTGGGCCAGCGCTGGTGGGTCATTGAATAAGATTTCCATTGATCATGGATGGGCTTTTATCACCAAGTGTTGCTGCCTCCCCCTTCCCATCTCAACGTGAAAAATTCTGAATAAATTATACAAAACACTGAATTGTGAAATAAATGGTGCCGGTGAAAAGAAAGGGCATACATCAGTTCGGTTTGCAAGATTTATGCGGCTTGCGGAATTTGACCTTTTACGGTACATCTTTTAGATTGTCTGGGCACTTTTAATTTCTTTCGGGAGAGAGTTCACGCAGCTATTTCCCCGTAGGTGTCGAAGGAGCTACAATCTCTGGCCCGTGATCTACATTGTATTAGAAACTGGCATTAGGTCAAGGGATCTTTCAGTGGAGAAGAGAAAGATTGTACAACGAGGTGAGAGCTAAAACACGAGGTTTGTATTGTATAAACAGGCCTTCGTTCTCAATTGCTGAGCGGGGAAAGAACCTTTCACTCCCTTCTATTCATCAACCGGAATCGTATTTGATTGCTTGCACATCACTGATGGATTGTCAAACAAAATGATGACTAGGAAAGGTCAGTGCTTATTAGGTGTTGGGAGGAATTGATTGGAGGGGAACATGTTCCCAACAGTTCAAACTAAATCATCTTTTTACCAAGCCATAGCTAAGTTAAGTGGGAGGCAAGGTAGGCTGGAAAAACCCAAGAGGGGATTTCAGGGTTTTTTTACTTTTTAATTTGGAAAATCCTTTCAAAGGTGCAGGGAGCTTATAATTACTGCTGGTAGTAGCGTGATAGTACTTTGTGTACTTTAAAAAAAAAAGCCACATTGTTTCATCAACAAAGTTTACATGGAGAAAAAGACACAGAATTAGACTTAGCTGAGAGCAAGCACCAGAATCACCAGTCACTCATGTTACTTGTTGCTCCTGCTAAGAAAGCTGGACTGCTCCATTTATGGTTTGTATATTACAGGGGTGTCAAACTCAAGGCCCGCAGGCCGGATGTGGCCCACGGACTGCTTAGATCTGGCCCACGAGACCAAACTGGAAACAGCGAAGGACCAGCCTACAGTGTGGGCCTCTTGAGCTCTGTTTTCACTGGCAGAGAGTTGCAGGAGGCCGTCGCAGCTGAAAGCAGATCTTGCGAGGCAGAGGTGGGTTCCTACCGGTTCTAACCGGTTCTATAGAACCGTTAGCAACTTGGCGATGATGTCACAGAGCCGGTTCCTTCGGTGTCTCCATGGCCACCGCCATTTTGAATTTTGCTTCTGCGCATGCGCAGAAGCTGTTTTTTGATTGCTGTGCATGTGTGCAAGGCACAACCCTGAGCAAACCAGCAGCAAAATGATTTACAACCCACCCCTGTTGCGAGGGCTGCGCTCAGCCCTCCCAACCCGTCGTAGCCAAAAACGGAGATCGGGAGCCTGTTTTTGCTGGCAGAGTGCTTGGGCCACCCCCGACATTTGGTGATGTCGAGCTGGCCATGGCCTCCCTGGTCACGCCACCCCCAGAGGTCAAACACAACCCTGATGTGGCCTTCAATGAAATTGAGTTTGACACCCCTGGTATATTACATTATATGAACTAGGGGAGATGCTAGGTTGATTCCCATGGAACAAGCCAGAATCTAAAGCTACATTTTAAAAACAAATTCTGAAACATTCCAGCTACTGTTCTATGACAACGATTCTGCCATCTTCTATGATGACAGCAGAGCCTCTTTTTAATGACTACCAGATAATGGGTGTCGTTTTCTACAGAATAGCAATAGCACTTAGATTTATATACTACTTCATAGTGCTTTACAGCTTTCTCCAAGTGGTTTACAGAGTCAGCTTATTGCCCCCAACAATCTGGGTCCTTCTTTTACTGAGCTCAGAAGGATGGAAGGCTGAGTCAATCTTGAGCTGGTCAGGATCGAACTCCTGGCCGTGGGCACATTTTGCCTGCTATACTACATTCTAACCACTGTGCCACCACTATATTTTGGGCATTTTGGAGAGGATAAAGGACAGTAGAATCCAGTAGCAAATTTTAACCTTCAGGTTCTTGTCTGAGAATGAAGCTTTAAATGTTAAAATATCACTGATTTCTATTTTCAGAATCAGGATATAAACTTGGAGCAGTTGATGAAACTGCTGTCCCATTTTGCATGAGGATACCTACCTGAATGGATTAATTGGTTTGAGAACTGGATAACCCAAATAGCAAATGTTGTCTCCCCTCATCTTCTAACTCAAGCTGTAAAGTACTCAAAGCTAATTGCATAATTTTTATACATAGAGCAGAGGGCATCCCTCTAGATAACTGGAAATAACAATATTCCAGACTGGTAATTATTTATTGCCTAATTATGAAAAGTCAAATTCTTCCCCTTAAGGCACCTGACTTTAACTAACAATAGGGATGCTCTTTGGGAGGAGTGGGGAACTGTTTTAATATTCCTGACATGGACAAGCTATTTTTTTAAATCAATAGTCTAAGTAAGGTGAAGTGGTGCTGGCGGCCAAGCGGTTAAGATACGTGGCTTGACTGGAACATGGGCAGTTTGAGACTTCAGTACTGTGTGAATCAATGAGCTTCTGTTACTTGCCCCAGCTCCTGCCAACCTAGCAGTTCAAAAGCATGCAAATGCAAGTAGATAAATAGGTACCACTTAGGTGGGAAGGTAACAGCATTCTCTGTGCCTTGGCATATAATCATGCTGGTTGCGTGACTGTGGAATTGTCTTTGGGTAACTCTGTTTTTTCAGCTGTGAATCAGAGAGGAGCACCTACGGATATGGCTGACAGGGAAATCTTTACCACTACTATTGAAAGTAAGGTGAAGGATGATCTCTTTTGATGATACTAAAAAGTCTTTCCCTCAGAAAAACATAAGTTAGGGCCTAAATAATTCATCACTTTGTATTATTTATTTCTTCCCTTTTAAAAAAACGAATACAGTCTGACCATCTAACTAAACCTCTTATCCCCTTTGTACCTCCTCCGCATAGTCCACAGCCACGGTCTTTAGCAAATCCCACAATTATTGTTTTTCTGATAAATCAAGGCACCGTGTTGGAAGCTGGGTGTAATAAATGTCTTAACGGTACATAATTCTTTAGTCTGAAATTATATGGCTTAAAGAAAAAGGCTGCTGTCTTTGCAAAGCGTTGACATTTAGAGAGTTTTAATGTCAGCTTTAAGAACAATAATAGCTAATAATAAAAATTTCATCTATCAATAATACAACGCCTCCTTTTTTTCACTTGTGCTTGTCTCTGGGCTAACATAATTCAAGGGAAGTGTGTCCTTGAATGTCATATCATCCTAAAATTATTATCCCTGATATCATTAGCTACCTATTCATCTCACTTCATCTTCAAAGGATGTTTCCCCCCCCCGTCAGTTGAATGTGATATGATGAGGACGCTGCTGTTGATATTGTGCACAATTCACTCACCCCAAAATTATCTTCAGGAAGATGGATTTTACAGTTTTTATAGTGGGTTAGAAACTTGCTAAATCTATTAACTCTGAAACAATCACAGGAGCTACAGATCATATTATGCCACATGATTAATTTGTTTGGGTTTTAGCATGTTGCATGAATCAAGACACTTGTGAACTCTGCCATTATAACCTATTAATAAACTATGCCTTAGCATGAATTCTTGCATAATAAAGAGTTTTTATCTTGCGTTAATCCCCAAGATACAATTTTTAAAAATTTGTCACATAAATTCTCTTCCTCTTCTTTACTGAAGACATATATAAGAAGCATCTACAAATAATGATTCCATTGTTGAATTTGCTTTCCTCCAATCATTAAGTTTTTCCTTCAATTACCCTCTTGAAGAATCCTCTGTTTTGTCAACATTTTTCCTAAAATTCAGCATCCAGAACTACAGTATTCTAAATGAGGTATGGCTTATGCAGAATAGAGAGAAATTACAATTTATCTTGATTTTAACACTCCTGATGATACAATGTAGGATTACATTTAGTATATTTTCCCAGCCACATCAGTTAGTACATAGTGCATCCAGTTTTGGTCACCACACTATAAAAAAGATGTTGAGACTCTAGAAAAAGTGCAGAGAAGAGCAACCAGGACGATTAGGGGACTGGAGACTAAAACAAATGAATAATGTTTATAGGAAAAGTGCAAGGGGAGAAATGATAGCAGTATTCCAATATTTGAGAGGCTGCCACAGAGAGGAAGGGCTTAAGCTATTTTCCAAGGCACCTGAAGGCCAGACAAGGAATAATGGATGGAAACTGATCAAGGAGAGATTCAACCTAGAAATAAGGAGATGTTTCCTGACAGAACAATCAACCTATGGGACAGCTTGTCTCCAGAAGTTGTGGGAACTTCATCACTGGAAGCTTTCAAGAAGAGACTGGACTGTCATCTGTCAGAAATGGTGTTGGGTCTCCTGTTTGGGCGGGGGTGGTGGTGGATTAGATGACCTACAAGATCCCTTCCAACTCTGTTAATCTGTATCTAGTAGTAGTAGTAGTATTTTCTGATAGTGAGAGCAATCAACCCATGGAACAGAAGTTGCCTTCAGAAGTTGTGGGAGCTTCATCACTGGAGGATTCCAAGAAGAGATTGGATTGCCATCTGTCAGAAATGGTGTAGGCTCTCCTGCTTGAGCAGGGGATTGGAATAGATGCCCTACAAGGTTCCTTCCAACTCTGTTATTCTGTTATATTATTACATGCTCTAACATATCCTAAATGTTTTTGTAAATCACCTGGAAGAACATTCACTCCCCAAAATTACCTTTAGTTTATAACAGACCTATGTTACATAGCAATGTCCAGCCTTTCTCTATAAAATATCCGTGGTAGGTTATATTCAAAATTCAGAATATTATTAAATCATAGTTGCTGCAGTGGTTGTTATAATGATAATTTTCACATTTTTCAAAATGAAGTTTCAGGAAAGGCCACCAACCTCTTAGCGCTACTGTAAGGGATACAAAAAGACCTTCGCTTGGGTTCCATTTCAAAACAGACATGATTATTGAAACCTCTTATACAAATATGCAAATATAATACCCCGAAGAGAATCTGTAAAAGATCAGCAAGATGGTCCAAAGAGTAAAGAAAAATAAAATAAAACAAAACCCTCCAAAATGGCTGGACAGATGGCACACAACCTCATGCAAAAGGAGAGAGAGAGGGGGGAGGACATTTGATAATACATTTTAAAACAAGAGCAGGGAAAACCCGTTTCCCAAATCCTTCTTCAGATCTCATCGGCATCTGAACTTTTGAACGTTGGAGTTTTATCCACTTCAGCCTCCCGTCTCCTGTACAGAGATCAGCCCAATGACAAGTGTTCGCTCCAGAGGCTGTGAAACTCGCTGCGTCTATAAAAAAGCAGTGTAAATGCTTTGGCAGAAGAAGAAAAAAACGCTTTTCAAGGAGATGGGATTAGCATCACTCCTTGGCCAGATATTAGGAATCCGCTGTTCCGGCATGTGGGGTATTTCTGTTATTAATACCTCTCTGCAAAAAAATAACTGCAAGGAAAGTCTACAAGCAAAGTGTCTGCCTGCCTGCCTGCCCGCTCATCTCGCCAGCCAGCCAGCCATCTATCATCTGTCTGTCTATCTGTCAGTCAGTCAGTCTGTCTGTCTGTCTGCCTACCTGCCCAGCCGCCCAGCCAGCCATCTATCATATGTCTGTCTGCCTGCCTGCCTACCTGCCAGTCTGTCTGTCTGCTTGCTTGCCTGCCTGCCCGCCCACTCACCCGCCCGCCCACTCGCTCACCCAGCCATCCAGATATTCATCCAGCCATCTATCATCTGTCTGTCTGTCTGTCTGTCTGTCTGTCTGTCTGTCTGTTTGCCTGCCTGCCTGCCTGCCTGCCTGCCTGCCTGCCCGCCTGCCCACCCATCCAGC